>JAASFF010000914.1:256749-328190 GCA_013365195.1 Cercospora citrullina
CCAATAATTGCTGATCCGTGAATCTCGCGGAGACTAACGACAACCCAACAGGCATACCACTTTCCCCTTTGAATCCCGGAACATGTATCACTGGACAATGTAGCACAGTCCACATCGAATTGAAACTCATATCGCCCGTCCATTCCAGTCCAAGCGGCGCTTCATCCGGCACAGAAGGTACAATGACCACATCATATTGACTCGCGATCGAATCACAAACAGATCTTAATCGAGCACAATTGTCATACGCTTCTGACTGTTGTTTTCGCGTATACTTCTTTCGATTCTCGACGTGGCCTTGGATCGAATCTTCGAGTTTCGATTTGTCGGTGAGGTAGGCTGCAAGGAATGACGCTTGGCCTTCTTTTGCGATGATGATGTCGTGCCAGTCATTGAGGCGGGAGAAGTCTTCTGGTAGTTCGAGATCTGTTAATTGGGCGCCTTCGGTGGTCAACAAAGATTTTGCTTGCTCCCACGCGCTTTGTGTTCCGGGTCCGGCGTTGGGCCATAAGGACGTCTTGCAAAAAGCAACGCGCGAAGATCTGATAGTGAACGGTCGCGGAGGAGTGTCATCTTTTATGCTGTATGCATTCAACAAGAGCTTCAAATCATCGACGGTCCGTGAGAAGAAGCCACACGTGTCGTTCGTTGTACTCCACTGCCCAATGCCTTCTCGCGAGACAACACCCCATGTTGGCTTCAAACCGTAGCACCCATTGAAGGCTGCAGGACGGATTATGCTCCCTCCTGTTTGCGTTCCCAACGCCACTGGAACTTGAAAATCAGCTACAGCTGCTCCTGAGCCCGATGAGGATCCTCCTGGAGTTCTATCTTCTGCATGAGCATTCCTGGTCAGGTTCTGATGCCAGTTTCCTTGCTTCGAAGAAGCGAACTCAGTTGTGGTGGTCTTCCCAAATATCAATGCCCCTCGAGCTCGTAGCACGGCAACTGCCGCCGCGTCTGTTGCAATTGGTTCTGTGCTTTCACATAGCTTCGAGTTGTACTGCGTCGGCATGTCTTTGGTCAACATGATATCTTTGATGCCAACTGGCAAGCCATGGAGGGGACCACGTTGGCCGACAGGTACTCGGTCCAAATCTTGTGCTTGCTTCATGATTTGTGCTTTATCGAGATACACCCAAGCTCGTACAGCTGCATCTCGCTCGGCAACTCTAGCCAACAATGCTGTCACATAAGTCTCGCATGTTAGCTCGCCAGATTGCATCAAGGAAACTGCTTCGGCGCCGGAGAGTTCATGGAGCGTACGATGCTCGATGCCGGTCTGCTTGTTCGCCATGATGAATGTTGATTGGAGCAAATGATAGTGAGTAACCTGAGCTTGATGAAATGGTCGAAGACTGCTGCGGAAAAGAAAAGGTGAAAGTGGATATTGGCCGACGGGGCGCGCCCTGCTCATCAAACGTCGGCTAGTGATAATCCGAACACTCATTGAACCTCACGATGATGACCTTGCCAGTCCACAGGCTAGGTCGACCCGGCGGCATGGTGTGCAGTAGTAGGAGCCGACTCCGCTCAACCGAAAGCGAAGTTCACGGCTTCCAAAGTTCATCCGCTCCCGTTCGCATTGACGACATTCGTACAAAAATCCGATGAATCCTTCTCGCGAATAGCTACGAATCCGGCCGTGGCTGCGATAGCTCGCAGGCTACAATGGCGCGCGTCCTTGAATACACCAAATACTCATTGAGTGCAGGAGCCCCATAAAGGACGCTCCATGCTTTAAGGTTTGTTGACTTCTGTACCAGTGGATCACATCATACGAAACTCTCAGCCTGAACCTATTACCAACCCTGGCAATACTGCAACCATGAAAGTGATCCTCACGGGTGCAACAGGCCACATTGGCGGAGCAGTTCTTCAACGTCTCTTGGCCGTGCCAGCAGTAACATCTATCGTCGTGCTGTCGCGTCGAGAACTCACCATTGAAGACGCCAAAGTCAAGACCATCATCACCAAAGACTTTCTCCATTACGAAAAAGATGTTCTGGATCAACTGGCGGGAGCAGAAGCATGTATTTGGGTTCTCGGCACCCCAACTCAAGGCAAGGATGTCCACAATGATATGACGTTCGCAGCGACCAAAGCATTCGCCGAGAATGTCCTGCCGACATTAGAGAAGGGGAAGCAATTCCGATACTTGTACACCAGCGGAGCTGCTGTTGTGCGAGATCAGAATGCGAGCTTGTGGTTCCTGGATAAGACGCGCAAGTTGAGGGTGAGGCTCTCGCTCTTGAACCTGGAGTTCATGCTGACAATACGCAGGGCTTAGTCGAAATTGGCGTCGTTGATCTCGAGAAGCAGTACGGTGAGCAGTGGAAGTCGTACGTCGTGCGCCCTGCGGCTGTGACCACCGGCAAGCCCGTATGGTCGTTTGTGTTTGGAGGTTGGTGGATTCCTAGAGAGGAACTTGCGGCAACGATGGTTGACGTTGCTGTGCACGGTGGAGAGAAGCAGACGCTGGAAAGTGCTGAATTACGGCAAAGAGGGCAGGCATTGTTGGACCAGCAATGACGGAAAGCCTCGTTCAACTGCAATGGCAGGACATGTCCGCCATGTAGCACATTCTGCAAGTGCTTGGCAACCGGTGGGTTTGATGCGCATCCCATTCGCCCACATCGGCGCGTCTTGCAGTCGTTGTTTGGTCGGATGATTGGGAGTAGGAAGGGAGAATAGATGGAAAGCATCAATATTTGATGTGGTCGCAGGTCGGAAGAAGACCACCAATGAGCATCAGAGCCGATATCGATAGCGTCAAAGCTCACACTAGCGCAAGTGTCAAGCATGAAGCTCGAGCTCCTCCAGCCATCTCATATTCGGATGCTCGAGCTCCCAAGAAAAGAAGTCTTCACAACCGCCCGTACCGAACAACATACGTACGCCAGACTGGGCATCGTCCAGCCATAATCAGTACGCGTATACACCATGCGAGTCCGCCGGGCTTCGTCGCTTCCCTGCGAGCACTGCCCGCTGCCCAATGCCCAACAGAAACCCACAAGCCGCGGAAGGCCGGGATAGTCCTATATGCAAGCTTCCGTCACAAGAAGGCTGACCTTGATCGAGGTGGATGCGCATGAAACTGGTAAGAGCGGCTGACCTACCGACCTTCCTGCTTCCTTTTTCTCATCCCCAACCTGTCGTTCACCTATCTGCCGTTCGTTGTCGCGAAAGTCTATCGCCTCGTCTGCTTGCGTGCTGGGTAGGGCTGGAGGAGGTTGCTGTCGCTGTGTTTGCTACTGTATTGCTTGCCGGGATTCGCACACAGAATTCACCAGACGGAGGACAAAAGCCTTTCGACCCGATTCACACAAGCCTGAGCTCGAGCTCGGAATACCAGGATGATGCGCTTCAGTTGCGATGCGATGCGATCGCGCATATGGAGTGCGATAATCTTTGCGTTGAGCGCTTCGACGATGGTACTGGCACAGAACGTAGAGAACTTCACCGGATCATTACAAATTGTCAATGGGCAAGGGACATACAGTGGCACATCTGGCGGCGGTAACAGTGGGAATGCAGCCGGATCTCCAGCAGTGCAGGCGCAATGTCCAGCGAACTACCCTGTGAGCTGTACAAACATACAGCAGCCTTACTAGTAGGTCCTACCTTGTTCAATGGGAGTCTGTCAGAGGGGCATACTAACAGGCTTGCTCTTCAGCTGCTGTCCGGCCGACAACTACTGCTCTTGGGCGAATAGCCAGGTCGCCTGCTGTCCGAATGGCAAGACGTGCTCAGGCTACGCGCAACCGACCACCACCGTATATCAGCAGCAGCAACCCACAACTGTGGTAGTGGCCCCGGCAGCTGTGACTACATATTATCAGCAACCCCAGACTACAGTCGAGAACCAAGGATACGCGGGACAGTATTGTAAGACGCTGGTTGCGGTGGGGCCCGGGCTTCCAACTACAGAAGCAGGAGATTGTGGCACGATATTGATCGTCGAGGCAGATGCGATACGAGCGGCTGTTGTAAATTGGATGAAGGCGATTGGCATGGTTGTTGCGTTGCAGCTGTTGGGCGGCATTGTGCTCATGAACCGATGACAGGAAGTTTGGCCTTGAGATTTCTGAAGCTTTGCATCATACGACAGTTACGCGACCACGAAGACATACGGTTCACACCAGAAACGGCAATTTGTTTGAAGTTCCTGGCCCATCAAAGAGCTTAGACAGGCATCACGAAGCTGAGCTTGAGCACAAGCGTGGATGTTACATTGCTCTGACCAAGTCTCCGGTCATGGGCTTTTCATTTCAGATATATATCACCTTGTTCAACATCGTACTAGCCACAGTCTCATGCTCTCTTGCCATGACGGTTATGCTCACATCTGCATATACATGCTTCTTGTCCCGATGTACTGCCACGCGACCATGATGATCCCCTACGAAATGTGACATCATCCTCTGAATCCTTGGATTCAGGTCGCGTGTGCTTCACTTTCTCCTTCGCGCTACAACATGCATTCGCTTGCACCTTACCTCTGTAACCCCTAGCCTGCTCAGCATGGAGCCGCTGTTGTCGCGGCTGGCTGTGAGAGCTGCTCCACGGACTCAGAGCCTACTCATATCGAGGACGGGAGCTTGGAGAACCGCCGCGACATCAGCCACCGCATCGCAACTTCGTCTCCAACGACTGTTCGCTACAACCGATCCTTCTAGGGTCAGAGAACAGAAGAAGCCATTCGATACAGCCTCTGCTCCCGACAGTCATTATTCCCAGCCTGCCTCGAATCTATCCACCAATGTCACGCAGCAAGAGAAGGATCACTTCAAGCGCGTGGAGGAGCAGTCGAAAGAACTGCAAGCGCGAAGTCCATGGATGCACGATGGTAGCGATGTACCCCCAGTGGCACGGCAGCGGAGTGCTGGAGCCATGACTAAGGGGAAGCTCTTGACAACACCGAGCAGGATGTTGAAGCTGATAGTGCCTCTAACGACCAGAGACACCAACCATGACCGAAAAGATGTGGAACCACTGGCATTATTGGTGCATCCTCAGCAGCCGTTGAGCTACTTAGAACGACTTATTCAGAGCGAGATACCCTTCATCGAGGGCAAAGATGGGAAGTCGCGGCCACCGAACGTGACATTTCGAGCAGAAGACAGCATGGAAGAAAGCATGGGGCCAGACGAGACTCGTGAAGAGCACAAGAAGGCTAGAGAAGCTGCAGAGGAAGTTGAGCAAGAAGAGTCGATGCAAAGTGCGGACGAAACTATGGTGGACGGCAAGCGGGAAAAGACTGGTGTCATATCAGGCTCACAAAAGGACAAGCGGAGCGAGAAAGATGAACAGGCACCACCAGCAGACCCTTCACATCCTAACTTTGTGCGATGGAGCCCGTCCACCGAGATTGGCGATTTCATTCGAGACGCGGCCAGAGGCAAGGAATTCGCTGTCGACATCGAAGGCGCCCCAGAACCCATCTACGTCGGCGTCCCCAGCTTTCACGACCGCACATACTATCTTCGAATGCGATTACGAAAGGTGTCTAAGCGAATCTCGACTATGGCAGATATCAAGCAGGAGTGCGATGAGCTCGCCCATCGTGGAGCGAAGAACGTCGCCCGCCTCGGCTTCACAGGCCTTGTAGGCTGGTGGGGAATAGTATTTTATCTGACTTTCGAAACAGAACTGGGATGGGACACGATGGAGCCCGTCACATATCTGGTGGGATTGACTGGTATCATAGGAGGTTACATGTGGTTCCTCTACCACAACAGAGAAGTCAGCTATAAGAGTGCGATGAACTTCACTGTCAGCCGACGGCAAGCGCAGCTATACAGCGCGAAAGGGTTTGATCTGCCTAAGTGGGAGATGTTGGTTGAAGAGGGCAACCGCTTGCGTCGGGAGATCAAGATGGTTGCCGAGGAGTATGATGTTGAGTGGGATGAGACGAAAGACGAGGGGGATGAGAAGGTGAGAGAGGCCTTGAGGAAGGAGAGGAAGAAATCTGAGAAGAAGAAAGAGCGAGATGATGAGAAGGATAGCAAAAAAGAGAAAGATGATGACGATGATTGAGCGAATGAGGGCTTGCGAGTACTAAACATCGACAGCATCGGTTTTGAGAGTAGAGATTCCTGGGGTTCAAAGCATAGCGAGGCTGGAGACAGGTTGCATTGGACATAGACCTTGATGATACCCTAGACTGTAACAGAATGATATTGTTAGCCTTTCTACCTGCTTTCCATAGCAGAGCGACAGCAGCGAAGCAAAGGGCGCAGGCCGACCGGGCCGAGCTCCGACATTTTAGGATCTCCACTGCCGACTTTACAGTCTGTCATCTGCATATACTGATTCAAAAAAAAAAAATATGCGCTCGAGAATCTTTCGGGTTCTCCTGCCATCAAGCTGTCCGAACTCGCTGTCGAAAGAGTTGCAAATTCTCAGAGAGTGGGGTGTTCTCTGATATCCGATCCTCGAATGCAGGTGACTGATTTTACTTGCCTCATCGAACAAACATTTCGACACGATCGATCTGCATAGTACGAACAAGCGAAGCACAAGTATCCGAAGCACCTTCCGGTTCACGCCCGATGAACACAATTGCCAGCCATTTGCTTCCAACATGAAAATCCACTGCCATTCTTTGCTTTCAGAAGAGGAGCCCAGTAGCGATACTGGCGTGCTGCTCTTCTCTCCAGTCCCTCTGAGCTTCTGGGGCGGCACAGACCCTGCTACTGGCAAAGTTGTTGACGCTCATCATGATCTTTGTGGGGTCAGCCTAAAAGGCACAATTCTGGCGATACCTGGGAGCAGGGGTTCATGCACGGGAAGCACTGTGATACTTGAGATGTTGCTGAATGCGACAGCACCCAAAGCTTTGATCTTCAGAGAGAAGGAAGAAATCATCACGGCAGGGGTGATTGTTGCACGAGAGCTGTTTGGGCTCGATCTGCCGGTTCTGATAACGCGTGATAAGAAAGACTTTGACAGGCTGGGAGGAAAAGAAGGAAAGTTCGTGTATATTCGCAACGGGATCATCACTACGCGGCGCGATTACGAAGCTGTGCCAATGGACTTCGATTTACTCAACGAATACCCCGGAGAACGCCAATTCGATTCGACTGGTGTCAATTTGAATGCGAGCGACCTTGCTATACTTGAGGGACATCGAGGAAGCGCTGCTGCTAGAGCGATGAGAATCATCATTACTTTTGCAAAAATCCAGGGAGCGACCAAGCTCATCGACGTCACTCAGGCACACTTGGATTCCGTTCTATACACAGGCCCGGCGATTCTAATGTTTGCAGAACGACTCCTTGCGCTAGGGGATGCGAAGTTCATCGTGCCTACGACTATGAACGCAATCAGCATCGATCAGCAGCGATGGCAAAGTCACAGCATTGACGAGAAATTCGCAGCGAATGCCAACAAATTGGCGAATGCGTACATCGCGATGGGTGCAACGCCCACTTTCACTTGTGCCCCTTATCTGCTTGACAGCGCTCCCTCGTCCGGCGAGCAAGTCGCCTGGGCGGAGTCGAACGCAGTAGTGTTCGCGAATAGCGTTTTGGGCGCAAAGACGCAGAAGTATCCGGACCTCATCGATGTCTGTATCGCACTTGTTGGTCGTGCTCCGTTAGCTGGATGTCACACAGCTGCAGGCCGTTTGCCCTCGATCGCTATCGATGCGCCCCACCCAGACTCCACAGCTTTTGACGAGGATCTCTTCTGGTCCATACTCGGATATTGCGTTGGAGAGCTGAGCGGCAATCGTATTCCGCTGGTGCTCGGTCTCGAAAACAAGAAACCAGGAATATCAGATCTGAAGGCGTTTGGAGCAGCTTTCGCAACGACTTCTTCGGCGAGTATGTTCCATATTAGGGGCATCACGCCAGAGCACTGCATTCTTCGCCCAGAAATGCTCAGGCAGCGCCTTGAGGTGACAGATTTGAGAAGGTGTTTCGCGGGACTGAACACTGCCACTGAAGATTCTGTTGGTGTCATCGCTCTCGGGAATCCACACTTCTCCTTTCAAGAATTTGAGACGTTGGCTCGATTGCTTCATGACAGCGAAGGTAGGATCAGAAAGAAACATCGCAACGTGCGCCTCATGGTCACGACGAGTCGTGATATTCACCAGAGGACCACATCTAAAGCTATAGCGATGATGCTTGATGAGTTCGGTGCGGAAACTATCACGGATACATGCTGGTGCATGATCAGGGATTCTACGATCACGCTTGAGGATTGTCCGCAAGAAGCTATCATGACGAATTCGGCTAAGTATGCACATTATGCAACAGGCCTCGTAGGAAGAAAAGTGCACTTTGGAAGCCTGAGGGACTGTGTCGAAGCTTCCGTGCTTGGACAGCGATTCCTGAATCTCAGAGCAAGGGAGATCTGACAAAGGAGGCAATGTTTGCACTGCTTGCGCGCTTTGATTGACGTTGAAAATGCTGCAATCTTCCCAGGCAAAGCGCCGGACCCTCGTGAGTACCAGGATCTGGTCACAGGCGCTGCGCTATGAACATACCAGCCCCTCCCGTCATGATCGGGGACTACGGACTAAGAAGCGGACCACGTCGTGGCGTGCCAGTCGCACCTGCACCGGAGAGCAACAAACGGCAGAAAATCTCAGAGGAAGTATTTGTAGCTCTACCACGCGACAGCAGTAACGAGGGGGAGGAGGAGGAGGCTGAGAGACCAGAGCATGATGCGGCGAGCGGTGCTCGCATTGGGCATGAACTAATCTCCAGTCATGAGCAGATCAGTCGCGACAACGCCGGACAACGTCTGTCGGAATCTACGCGTGTGAACACAGCTGGCGTCACCAGGAATGCCTCGCATGACAGCGACGACGAACTCGATGCAAGCCACTTGGAACTTCAAGTGAAAAGTCGCAGCATGATGCCCAACGACGCGTCGAATGCTAGCAGTCCTCGAGAATCCATCTCTATTGCTTCTGATACTGAAGATACCCAAGCTTTGTCCAATTAACTCCGCAGATTCCGAGAGATCGAAAGCATGGATTGGCGAAAAAGGTACGAATTCTTCACAGAATGGACCACCGATCATCCTGGTCGGAACGTTGCAGAATGGCTTGAGGGCTTCCAGAACATCATCAAGCCCACTTTCTACTGCGATCAAGAATGGGAAGCATATATCGATGAGAACAGAGTCACAGGAGGGAGTATGATTGGAGAGACACGCCTGAGAGATCTGAGGCTCGTCATGCTCAAGTGTGTCGAAGACGGAGTGTTGGAGAGAGGAAAGACGCCTGAAGAGTTCTTGGAGACGAAGTCTTGGGCAGATGCCATTACAGGCTCGTCGAGGAAGACGGAAACAATTGCACTCAGGGACAGAATGTTGCAAGACGTGATGGCAAGGCGATTCCTACAACCAAGGAGTTTCGACGCCTACATGTGGCGAGGTAGTTGGCAGACCGCTATTGCTAATTCCGAGAACGACCAGGAGAGAACGCGCATAGAGGAACAGCAACAGCGCATGATCACTGAAGTGGTAGCGGGAAAACCGCCTTGCAGTTTCCAGATGTGGTTCAAGTCATTGGAGTGGAGCGATCATGCCAGAAGGTTCCCCGAGGAGAGGGACATACTCCGTCAGCTGGAAGACAAGATGGGGAGTGACGTTTTCGAAGGACTATCGAAAGCTCCATACGGCACCGCATGGCTGTTTCGCGCACCGGAATGAGAGCAATATATCGAAGAAGCGCAAAATGATCAAGGAGAGAAGGCCGCGCGCTCAAGGTTGTGGCAAGCGAGTCGCGCCGGGGTTCTGAATGGTCGCGAGCGTAGATGCAAGACACCAGCTCGAGCTCGCTGCGCCGAAGACTGGGATCTGCTTCGTGCAAGGCTGCAACGAGATTTCCGTGTGAATCTCTCTCAGATCGCGAAAGAACGCAGAATCATCGACGCCTACGCCAGATTCCTTCCGGAGGAGCTGATTATGCCACCGGCAATAGATGACACCTTAACCGCAGTGGAAGCGGTCAATTTGGTGAGAGAGATTGTGAGGATGGAGAAGGCTAAATTTGATATTGCAACCTGGAATCAATGCATACAGAACGCCCACATTGCAGAAATGAAAAAGAACTTCATGCGCAACTTTGCCGAAATGCAGAAGACATTCCTCACTAATGGCCTAACGTACCGTCCCGCGGAAGTTCCGGCAGATCGTGCTTCTGTGGCAGAAAGCATTGGGTACGGAGGACATCGGCCGGGTATCTGGTATTACAAAGGCGAGCTCGGCGCTGGAGGTTATGGCTCGGCCACTTTATGGGTCCAGCCGGACTCCCAAGGTCGGTATGCAAACAGAGAGGTTCTCAAAGATACGTACCTCAAAACTCACTGGGACGATCCCGCTTACTGGTCCGGCAACATTGCATTTCGCCAACCTCTGGAATTCGAGATCGTTAGGCAGCTCAATGCCCTGGCTGAGTCCGACAACATTGTACAATACCACGAAACAAAAGCCTATGCTGCGCACAGAATGTACAGGTGAGTCTGACATTTTTAGGACGAGAGCTAAACCTTCTTGGAGCCCTTGTCTGCAGACAGAGCAGACTCGCTAACGGTCTCTAGGATCTACATGGAATATGCGGAGCATGGCACTCTGCGAGATCTCGTGGAGGCACATCGTGAAGTAAAGACATTACGAACAGCGAGAGGGACTGCTGTACATTGGTATGTTGTTGACGCTGTCCCGTGCGTCCTCTTCACTGACTTGAGCTAACGAAACTTCCAGGAGAATCCCACATCGCTTGCTCTGGTGCATATTCGAAGGACTAGCCTCGGCTTTATGCCTCGCTCACAAAGGGTGTCTTCCTGGGAGCAGCCAACGACCACCAAATGTAGGACCTGTGATACACAGAGACATCAAGCCCGCGAACATTCTGCTGGCTGCGCCTCATGCTGATATTTGGCCTGAGCTACCAGTTGTCAAGGTCGCTGACTGGGGCCTTGTGGCTCTCCAGAGCGACCACAACCGCCTTGCGCGGCAGACGGGCACAATTGGATGGATTGCACCAGAAGCATATCATTATGGAACACGAGATGTGGAAATGCGCGGAAGTCTGAGGTGCTCGGAGGCCTCTGACATATGGTCACTCGGCCGTGTGATGCTCGCATTAGCCAATCTCGACAAAGCCGGCGTGCAACCCTGTCCATTCGGCGCCACGCCAGCAAGTTACACACCTGGAGTAAAAGATAAGTTGCCTCCTCGCATGGTGGCGCTTATCGATGAATGCCTGGAAAGTGATCCGAATGATCGAATCAAGTGCGACGTCCTCTGGAACGAAATTCAAGCTCGGGTTGCGACTTTCGAGATACCTTTCGAACGGCCGATGAAGATGAGAAAACGTGGAGTGCGCGAAATCTTGTTGTATCAGCATAATAAGTATCAACCTTGGGGCATATGAGCGCTCTGACCGCCTGAGGAGTCATTGGTACGGAAGGTATGTATCTGCTTAAGCCCAGTTCCATATTACCTTATTTCCAAATCTTCAAGAACATGCTCCATGCTGCTAAAGTAGCAATCACTGAATCTCCCAATTTTTCCGCAAGAGCGGCAAAATGGTCTGGTCTGCCCAGAATATCATTGACTCCATCCACCCTGCCGCTAGAGCGTTCGCAGAGCTCTGCATCGAGACTGGCTTATATGCTACATCAAGTTGCTCTTGCGAGTGAACTTCGCATCGCAGAGGAGACATGAGACCGTCCGCTCAGGATCCTTCTCTCGTACATGCCGCCTGTAGTTCTCGAAAGAGGAAAATCTGCGTCCATTGCAACCATGCTCGTAGCAAATAGGTTCTGAGGGAGCTTGAGTCGATTTCCGGACACCTCCATCATCCTCAAGCTGGTTGCCTTGCAGACTGGTCAAGAAAGCTTGCAGTAGCTCAGCGTCCGTCAAGCTCGCCAGATCAGCCAGAGCTCTTTCCGCTGCTGAAGCTTGTGCCGATGTTGTGACTTGCCCACTGGTCTGTTGCGAGGTCGTCCACGCTGCTCCTGGCCCACATTGCTGGTTTTGACTGTCCCAAGCTGACCATTGTGTACAGTTACTTCCATTGTCCATACACGCATGCTTTCGTGGGCCTCGGCCAGGTGCATATCTGCCGAACTGCAGTGGAGTGATCGGAGCATTCTTCGATGCCATGTGGTCGCTTTGAGCTATGGACAAGGCTGTTTGGTACAATTTTCCCTTCAGAAAGTGCTCCGTTGGGTCATTGGTCGCAAGCATCGAGGCAATCCTCTTCGCACACCATGGAGCTTCGGTTTTGTTGCATGCCGAGCAGAGACGCCAAACTTCCTGCTTGTATGCATCCTTCCCAGGAGGCACAATTAGCAAAGGCGAAGGATCCGATAGTCGCCGTGCGTGTAAATGTAGCTCAAGCAACTCGCATGGGCTTCTATGTTGGGTCTACCTTGTGGGATCCATCACTTCCAGCATGGCATCTTCATGCGTACATCGATCGATCATCAGAAGACGATGGGTGCATGGCTATAATACTAAAATAAGCTTCGCTTGTCCTCGGCTGTCCGCCCCGGCACATGAAAAGGCTTGCTTAAGCTTGACTGTTCTTATCCTGCACTTCAACATCAGTCCTGTGGCATACCACTGCCAAGGATTACTCAAGACCGCAACTGCTCAAAAGCTTGAGAACTCGCTCGCGTTCATTATTTTGACCGCAATGCACATGTTCTATCTCAGTTTGATGTCTCTCGGCCACGAGCGGCAATTTCTTAAGCTTTTGTCGCCTCGCTGTGCCTCCAACAAGCAGGAAACACCAAACAGAGATCTGCACATGCGTCGGTCCCGCGAGACAGTCTCCGCCAGAATGCCAAGCCGACAAGGTCTTACACGGCACCAAGCCATTAGCAAGGCATGCAAGAGTGTGCGGCTATTGAGACGAAGTCAAGAGATCGATCAACAAGTGATGGCCTGATTCGTGGAACAGACGCTCTCGCAAAGCTATGCGAGCCAAGAACGCAGAAGCTTCGTGAGCTAGCGGATGCAACTGTCCTTCGACTAACGCTGCGGAAGGATTTACCCCCATGATCCATGGCGCTCAGCTTCTGATGTCACCTCAAAGTTATTAGCAAATATCAGACTAGAACTAACGATGATGGCAGCCGAATTGTTTGGCATCTCTGTTGCACGTTCAAGTTCTCTGGATTTGTGGACAGCGCGGGAAAACATCCAACAGCCACACAATTTATTCACTCGTCTTTCCGACAAATCATCAGAAGAACCATAATGGGCAACAGCGTGCTTCTCGCAGCGCTCTGGCTAGTGCCTTTCTCCATGGCGGTTTTCAAGTCTGTATACCAAATTGGGGCCAATGCTGGACGAGCTGACGTTCGACAGCCCAGATGAACTTCCACTATTGCCATCTCCAGTCTTGAACAATACTATGATGAACATCACATTCTCAGATCCACGTGCGGCAGGCTGCGGTCGTTCTCCAGACATGCCAAGCGAAGCTGCCACAATCATCGTCCGCATCGGTGGCTACGATGAACCAGTCTGCATGGATCTTGACGAAGTATTCATGAACCCAAATATAACTTATGCACTACCAAGTGATCCTCCTCCTTCGGCAATGCAGTTCGACGGCGTGAGGTACAGTCTCCTCAACTCCTCGGGCAGTGAGGCGCCATCATGGTCTCCCGACACTTTCAACTACAGCCAGATCTTTTACACGCAGCGGCGCGCGGATCCAAATCAACAAGATACTGATTCGGAGAGACTTGGAAATCTGTGGCTGCGCGTTTTCAGCGAACCCGGCTGCCCTGGGAATAGTACCAACGAGAATGCCGACAACTGGTACTCGTGGAACTGCGAAAATGAGGCTGGACTTTGCAGTACGCTGCCTTTCAGTGCCAAGAGCATACTGGTGTCAAGTCTCGAATACGGCCAACATCCTGGCGATAAAGGTGGATGCGTCAATGCTGTAATGTTTAACAAGGGCGTCAATGGGGCTGCGGGCGTGAGTAGCCGTGTGGGACTCACAGTCATGGTATCTGCAGCCATCGCCGTCTTGTTGGCTGTTTAGCTGGAGACAATGGTCAGGAGATGACAACATCGGGGTTTGAAGAAGGAAACATTGAGCCCTTCTTCGATAGTTTACACTAGAGCTACGTCGTTCGGATTCATCGATACAAACAATCATCGCAATGGCACTGCTGTGCATCATCTGAGAAGGTAATACAGTTTTTACAACAACGTCAACGATATGACGCCCAGATCAACACACTAACTGGTCGTCTAGTATGCCACAAATCACTCTGCGACGTGCTCATCACGATGGTCATGTGTCAGTAAACCAACATAAGGAGAAACCGGTCTTCTATGGTCAAACAAGCAGACGACGATTGAAGCGATCAGGAAACGGAAGACACATCATTGTGAGAAGCAGTAATATCGAATAATGGATCTCAGTCTGTCAATTACCATTCCCTGAATATCCAAGTCACCCACACGACAAGGTTCTGCAAAGCATACTGCAATCCTGCGCCCGAACCGCATAAAACCCGCCCCGCTCATTGCTCAAGTCTTACTCAGCTACCACGAGGAACCCAATTAGCATTTATCAAAACAAAACACACAAGAAATCCCAAATCACCAGTGCAAGTATATGCTCCAGGCGGGCAAACCGAAGTCCCACAAGCCAGAACTTCGTATCCACATTTGCCTTTGCACTGCATCTGGTAATTCGAGCTACTGCTATCGGTCTCCTGGAAGTAGCATTTTTCCGCGCAGCTCTCAGCTTTTGTTGGAGTCAGAAATTATGTTTGTCACTGTGTCCAAGCTAATAAATTTCACGTACGAGAAGTCCATGGGCCGATTGGATTTTGGCCGTCAACTTGGCCGCCATTTGAGCATGCTGGTACGTCGGCTAGGACTGACCGTGCACAGATGGCAATGACGAGAAGTTGAAGGCGGTGATACATTTTGGGTATGAGAAAGGATGAGTTGGAGATGGGTTGGTTGATTGTAATAGAGAATGAGACTATCGTGAGAACAGCGAGGGGAATTGTAGTGCTCTTAAGATGTGAGGTCAAGTGGCATTCACAATATCGGGCGATGCATACGAGCTCAGTATTTGGCAGAATGGATCGAAGGAAGCGTCCTTTGTCTAGCGTAGGCAGTGTGCTTTACTTAGCGTAGGCAGACCATCTGTTTAGCGTAGGCAAAATCCCTCCTCGGATTCCTTCGGGAGTTGGTAAACTGCTTTTTGGCCCGCTGTTGTTTGGAAATGTTCCTTCTAGCAGGCCGAACCTGTCTGGTGGAGGATCACCTGTCCTTCCGGTTCAACAGCTTCGCTACGAGGTTTGTAACAGTGCAATGCTACCTTTTATCCGATCATGGAAGAACAAATTACGACAGCAAGATGAGGGAATATTGTAGAATGTTGCATATATAACTCAAGATAGCCCACCGACAAGCGTATCAGTCCTCATCACATCCAAGACATCAATCACCACTTTCAACCCCTCCACCAGCCTCAAAGCCAGCTCAGACCTTCCAAGATGACCGACTTCCTCAATGCCGTGGGACTGGTCAGCGGAGTTCTCGGCATTATTAGCGCAAGTGCCCCCATACTGAGATGACTTCCATCTACTGACTGTGAACAGTTCGCCAAGAGTAACTTTCCAGGCGACAATGGCCCAAATGGAGCCATTATCAGCGTCAAAGCTGGTCTTGCAGCCAATCTGACTGAGGCCGGTGGAGGCATCAAAGCGGTATAGCTACCAGAACAGTCGATGCTTTTGACACAAATATGCTGACTCAAACGATAGGTCTATGCATACGACGCTGAAAATCAATACCTTGGCGAGGGCAAAGGAGGCAGCGTTGCAGAAGGAGGCCTGTTCTCGAGCACTGTCGATCAGGGTGCCCCGGATACACAGGCCGACTTCGTGGATGTCACCTTCGACAATGATGCTGTTTGCGTTGCCTGGATTACTGTGAAGATGCATGATGGTAGCCCTGGCGGGGCTTGAACGGGTGATGTTGGGTGAGTGCTTTCTTCAATGATTCCCATAAAGTGGCATTCGCTGACAAGTGATCCTTGATAGCTCCTTCTGCGGCGAGACTTGGTACACTCGAACCCAAGAGGCCGGCAAAGACAAAGACGGCAACCCATATGTGCCTCGTTGCACTTGGTTCGATGGCGACCACACCACCGGCTCCCATGCCTCGATGAAGTTCCGCACTCGAGCTTACGGCGAGAATGCCGGCGACACCATCTCAAACAACCATGCTTGTCAATCGACCATCTACGGAGTGGACAACACGCCTGTGGAAGGCACTCCGGCCAAACGCAATGTTTTGCTTCGTCCACAGTGGATGACTGAGCAGCTGATTGTTTCAAGCATTGAGCAACACTCTGCAAAGGAACCTTGCGAGTCTGCGACTTCCTGGGGTCCAGATTTCGTCGACTCGAAGGGACAGTGCTGCGATATGGGAACCAAGACGTTGACGCCACTTTGCTCGGCCGAGCAGATCGAAGGTTGCTTGACCGTCGATGGCAACGCTTTGAAGAAGCGATCTTCTGTCGGAAAGCGGGAAGTTCATCTTGCAAAGAAGACTTACGAGAGAGTGGTTCACTGGTAAGCTTGTGATAGAGGGAGAAAAGAAACCTGACCCCAAGGCAAGAGGAGGGCCAATGAGGATGGATTTTTGTGCTGCGATGTCGCTTAGTCAGTCCTTGTTGATGAGATTTGTATGCAGTACGTCTGGAATCGCCTTGGTACCGAAGCAAAGCAATTCACGAGGGCTGTGACTGCCGTCAGCCCAGATGGGACATTGATCCGTGTCCCTAATTTCAGATCAGATACTTCGCACTTCGTCCCCCGGGGTGGTACATTCGTTTGGCTTCGAGCTAAGAGCGACGTGCATGAACGAGTGCCAAGATATTAAAGGGCGTCTAGTGGCTGCGACGCGGCAATATGCCCTATTGACCCCAGCTCTGATCGGAATGCTTTCGATTGCCGAGGCTTTTTTGTCTGGAATCAGTATATATTAAGGACACAGCTCGGCCAGGAACTCAAGAAAGCATCAAAAAATCATCTTGCTCTTTTGACAATGGAGAAAATTATCAAACCATGGCTACTTGATCCGCCCGCACCGTACGTCTTCAAGAATGCCAACATTCTCGATGTAACCAGTGGCGAGATCCTGCCAAACGCTACTCTCATCATTAACGACGGAAAAGTGAGCAGGGTAGGCACCACGAGGGATCCCATACCCGAGCAAGATGTACCACAAGGTTCGACAATCGTGGACATCGAGGGAAAGTTTATCATGCCCGGCCTGATCGATTGCCATGTGCATATCGCGGTCACTCCTGGCTACAGCAGTCTGGAGTCATATAACAACATGAGCGAGCGAGAAAGCCTGATTCGACAACCCACGGTGCTCAAAGCCATGCTGGAACGAGGTTTCACCACAGTCAGGGATTGTGGTGGGGCAACGAGCGCCATGCGGGCAGCGATAGAAGAAGGTGTGCTACCTGGTCCACGCCTTTTTGTCGCAGGCAGAGCATTGAGCCAGACTGGCGGCCACGGTGACATGCGAGGTCAACAAGATGAAAGGCCGTGCTGTGGAGGAGAGCTCTCCGGCATCTCGCGGATCGTGGATGGAGTTCCAGAGTGCTTGCGTGTAGCGCGAGATGAGATTCGCAAAGGCAGTGACTTTCTCAAGATCATGGGTGGAGGAGGCGTGGCCAGTCCAACGGATCGCATCGAAGACTTGCAATTCAGCGACGAGGAGATAAGGGCGATCGTGACTGTTGCCCAAAATGTTGGCACCTATGTCACTAGCCACTGTTACACGCCACGAGCGATTCAGCAAGCCCTGAGACAGGGCGTCAGAGGGATTGAGCATGGCAATTACTTGGATATCGAGACCGCGAAGCTGATGAAAGAATCTGGGGCATTCTTGACGCCGACGCTTGTTGCGCATGAAATGGCTAAGCAGATGAACTTCTTGCCGGCCGCATCTGCGGACAAGAATCTTGCCGTGTACATGCGCGGCCTTGAAGCCATTCGCATTGCGACTGAAGTCGGGGTCACGGTATGTTATGGCTCAGATCTTCTTGGCCCCACGCATCTTGCCCAGTCCAAGGAGTTCGCAGTCCGAAGTACAGTCCAGACGCCTCTTCAAATTATCCAGAGTGCGACGATCAACGCAGCGAAGTTATTACAACGAGAAGACAGCCTTGGGCAAGTGAAACAAGGATTTTTGGCCGATTTCCTTATTCTCTTGACCAACCCGCTAGAAAATCTCGGAGCGTTGGATTCGTCCGGTACGGTAATTGTATTCAAGGATGGCAGACTGGTGAGCGGTGTCTTGGACCAGGGTGTCAGATCTCGCACGTAGCTCTCAAGATTACAGATAGTGTCATTACTCGCTCTCATCAGATCTGCGGACTGCAGAGCTCGATCCTTCCAAGAATGAGGCTACCTCTGTTATATACGATTGATGGGTCCGACAAGCCGCAGAGTCGATTTCACCGAAGCTTTGAGCGCAAACCTTCAATCGTTCAACACAAGAGCGGGCAAGCACATCCTGTGGGAGTAAATGTGATGCCGAAGCATTCCATCGGCCGAGGATCATGCTTAGGGTGTCAAAGTAGGTAAGAAACAGATATGTCATCCAGCTGTGGCCCGATAGCTGTGGTAAAAGTTTTGATAACCACGGAGACCAGTTTCTGATGGGAAACAGTACCTCGAGCTGTCCGTTTATGGTTGCGTTGATGCCAGGGTCTAACAGATTCGAGATAGCACACCGTAAGTGCCTGGCGCTAATTGATAACTCAGGATTATCTTTGGCGAACTTTGTAAAGCGTTCAAGGGCGCGATTCATGACACGAAGTGCTTTGTAGGTCGAAAAATTGTTGTTGCCGGTGTGTGCGGTCGACATCTCCGTGGAAGCAGGGGCCATCAAATGTTGACCCTCATAGTTGCTATCTTTCATGGCTTGTTGTAACTGTCTGTAGTGTTAGCAAGGAATCACGTAGCGATGTAAAAATGGATATACTTGCGCTAGAAATGCCCTTCCTCGTTCCGATGAATTCGTGCCTATTCTCTTAGCATAGCCGATGCAATGGAGGGTGCATGATAGGACTAACATTGTTGGAGCTTGCCAAGAGAGCACGACAGACGCTATGAGCATACCATCGAAATCTTCTTTGCAAAGTGATGTTGCTTGCGACATTGAGCGTAATCCTTGGAAAGCTTTGGCTCGGTAGACGTCGGCCGCGTGGTGCGCATCGCGGGCAATGTTGGTCAGTGCTGCATGGTGATTGACGAATCCGCAAAGAACATCTTGAAGAAAGCAATACTGCGGAGCCAACGCTATCAGTCTGCGCACAGTCCTAGATCAGCGTTCTGCGGGCTTTTCGGGATGTTATGGCTGCTTACCGAAAGAGTACAGCGAAACCATATGAACGTCCGAGACATCTCCGGCTGCCCAGGTCCTGTATGGTGTTGACGGCGAACCCTAGGCAGACAAGGTGCGAGCTACCAAGATCCGAGACTGGTGGACCACCAGCACCGTCGATAAGTGTCGATGTCTTATGAGGGTAAATGCATCTGAACTCGTGCCGACGCGCTTTCCGACTGACGCAATTTGAACTGCAATGCATCAGATATGTCAGGCCGGCCGCGAGCCCCGTCAGACTGTGAAGAATGGGTAGACATACCAGTGCGGCAAAGTCTCATCACAACGCACGTGGCGTGCTCTGCAGGGAATACAGCCATTGCGAGACTTGACATGGCTCTTCCTGATGCGCATGACCGAATTGAGCAGCACAGGTGCTCAACTGCTCAATATGAGATGAATGCTATGGTCGTTGTATGACAAGTTGAGAACGAGATTGCGCTATTTGGGCTGGCGGTCTTCGACTTGCCGAGACCAGAAGACACATTGTCTGGTACATGTTCTGTGGTTGTGGTAATGGTGGCGTTAAGCGATACTCAAAAGCACCTAGCGTTCTTCGTTCATGCACGCCGTTGCGGTTCACTTCGGCACGCTCGGCACGACAGGACTGGTATTCGAGAACGGCGATTTGTTCGGCCGAAGCTTGCTGGTAATCCTACGAAAATGTCAACATTGTTACATTTCAGCCGCTCGATGTTGATATCTCAGGATGAGAACTCATGTTTCTCCATCCTTCTGCTGACAGCACCCATCAGAACTTTGCATATTAGTTGATCACGTCTTGCTTCCTAGTGCCAGGACAGCACTCATCTTCCCAGTCCATTTCCCCGCTTCGAATTCGCTATGCAGATAATCCAGCATTGCCCTCTCAATTTGCTCCACTCCAAACTTTTTCCTCTCCTCCTCTTTCCAAGCTCTTCCCACCACAGCCTTTACAAGGTGTGCGCACGCATGGGCGAAGTCCTCTCCGTGCACATCTGGCGTGAAACTCCAAACCTCAACATCCACATTACCAAACCCGGCTCCTTCTAGTTTAGTTTTAACACTTTCTATCTCCATCCATCCCTTCGTTGGGAACAGGTCTGCTGGATTCGGGAGTGCCGGCGCTTCAGGAAGGTATTTCTTCATCGCTGGCAGAAGAATCTCGTCCCACCAAGATATCTTATTCCAAGAAGTAAACCCCGCAACAGCGGCAGGCTTCAGCATGCGAAGAGTTTCTTTCAACACAGCTTCATCGTTCGGCGCGAAGAAGACGCCGAAATTGTTGAAGATGTAGTCGAAGCTGGAGCTTTCGAGACCAGGCTTCTGCTGATCGAGTTTCATGGCTTCAAGTTTGCGTGAGATGCCCTTCTTTTCGGCTCGTTGACGGAGGAAAGAGAGATAAGTTTCATCAAGATCTCCGGCTACGACTTTCTCGATCTGATCGCGGTTGAGGCTTGGGATCAGGGCGCGAAAAATCAGCGTGCCGATGCCAGAGGCATTGTCGAGGATTTTAAGGGGATGGCCGTCTGTTTTGTCTTTGTGTTCGAGGATCTTAGCTCTGCGTACAAGTTCTTGGGCAGGAGGTCCAGTCAGATATTCGTTTATCAGAGCAATTTGATTCGAAGCGTTCGTAGCTGTTGTGCTCAATTCTTTGCTGGCCATCTTCGGTGCCAGTTGATCAATGGTTTTCGACTGGGCTGCGAGAGATTGAGGATTGGGTGTGGTTGTTGAAAGAAGCATTGAGGTGAGGTGGTATACATGTAGGATGGGGTCTGAAGGATCAAGCACTTGTCAGCTCGCTTGCGCTAGTATAGAGCTCGGCCGAAGAGGATTTAAGCGTCCTCCGCACAGCATGGTCATCGGTCCTAGAAGTTCTATCCGCCCAATATACCTTATAGTAACGGCAAAGATTTCGAGCTCATGTGGTCCGTGCCGGATATCATTATTGATCTGTTGAGCAACTCGGCCGAGGCAGATGTCCAAGCATACAGCTCGTAGAACTCATAGGTACCGCAGGCAGAAGATAATGACGACCACGATCGTGCACTGTTCGCAGCTTGAATGTCACGGACGTTGGCGGTTACTGCATTGGACCGCACAGCCACACAAACTTCTTTTGATGTGCGACATGGCACTGCATACAAGTGTGTCAGCGAGACTTGTCGACTGTATAGACACCTGTCGGTGTCGCGTGGTAACCGCGCTTGCCAACTTTATGCGTTAGGTCACTCCTGTAATCTTTACCTTCCCTGATCAGCTCAAGAGCATGCTGGAAAGTGTACTTGGGTTGCCAATCCAGAGTTGTAATCGCGCGAGATGAGTCGTAGACGCGGTCCAAGCGCTCTGGCAACTTCCACCCATGCTCCTGCAGTACTTTACAGTGCTCTGGCAAGGTACTTTGGATGGCTTTCGGGGCTTGTCGATCGAGGTCACGCAGCAATTCCTCGCTACGCTGGAATGGCGGTGATGCGCTGATGATGAACTTGCCCCAGCCGATCTCCTTTGCTTTTCGAATCGCTTGAACGTGCGCATAGACCACGTCGGAGATGTCTGCTCTGCGATAGAGTAGCTCGTTGACCTTGAGGTTGTCGTCTTGGTAGGAAGCGCGTGACTTCTCGTCATCGTCCTCTTCCGGAAAAAATCTGGATGTTTTCAACACTAAAGTCGGCATACGGCTCTCTTTCCAAACCAGATGACAGAGGTCTTCAGCTGCAACTTTTGTTGCTCCATAAATGTTCTTTGGGATAGGCGTGACATTCTCGTCAATCCAAGCTGCCGGCTGTCCTGGTTTAGGTGAAAGGGCGGAGCCGAAAGTCGAAGTTGTGCTCGTGAATATGAAGGCTTGTATATGGCCAGCTTTCACTGCTTCTTCGAGAAGTACAAGGGTGCCTGTGGTATTGGTGTCGATAAATTCCTGCTTGCTGTGCGAACCCACATGCGGTTTGTGTAGAGCTGCAGTGTGCAGCACATATCGAATAGAAGGATTTCCTTGCAAGGTCTTCTGGACAAGTGGCCGGTCTGAGATGGAGCCTACGATTGCTGTGTGCTCGGCGGCAAGAATGTCCAAGCCAAGGGGAATGTACCCGTATTTAGGCAGTTCGAGCATCAAAGCCTGGCCCAGATGGCCACTGGAGCCTGTGACAAGCACGTCAGACGAAGACATGGCGGTGTTTCTCGATCGAAGGAAGCAAGCTGATTTTCTGGCATTGAATGCAAAAGCGAAGCATAAATGCCATTTTGCTTGGATGAGTCAGTACCAGTGGCGTTTTTGGCTCTAGTCCTATAGTATGTAAATTTATCAGCAGCATGCAGCTCAAGTAACCTAGATTGGGATGATTCTCAGTGCGGTTCTCAGCGTTCTATTCACAAGTGACGAGTAATCCGGGTGGGTGGCGTTGTCAAGAAGAGGCCTCGAGGGATCGTACAAGGGAATCGCGGCTGGCGGCCTGAGGCAGCTTCGTTCGACTTGCTTGGCATTCCAAAGCAGATTCCTTGACTACCTCACCTCTCCTCGCTCCCAAAGGTCATGTTCTTGTCAAACACTGTATTCCACCAACAATGCTCCAGACATCGGTTCTCGAGCGCTCACTGTCACATGACCGCACAAGTTTGGTGCTTTAGCGCCCCGCTATTGAGCATGCTCATGTCTTGTTGAGCACGCTCATTACCACGAACCTGGCAGAGGCGCTGCCAGCCTCTTGCCCATCGATGAGGTACCGTAACCAGGACTCACCTCTTTGCGAGCCGAATTGAACTTCCATGGTGTATCTAAGCTTAGACATCTTCTTCGAGCCTGTTTTCAGTACGATAGTGGCTGAGATCGACGCTGCTGAGGTCGACAGCTATTGACACAAGCTGTTGCTCATCTGCAAGTATGCCTGACGGCTTTCATCGGCATCGCTAAAGCTCTGCACTCACCACGATCAGAGACATGAGCTGGCCCATTGTCCAAAGATGTCAGAATTGCTGGGAAGTGGTCATCATTTCTGGACCAACGGATCTCGAGGCCTGAACAGGATCGAGACGGAGCTTCATCCAAGTATATGCTTTCATATCTGGGGTTAAGCTGTAGCCCCAGGCAATTGTGCTACAGCCGTTGTCGCCGGCGTAAGTAATGCGCGAAGGCTTCTGAAATGGCATGTAAGTCCAGAAGCTTCTGCTGTAGCAACATCTTATTGGGAAATATGTTCATATCCAAGCACACGATTGTATCTTGGCTGTTCAATGTGCTCCAGGTAAAAGTTTGGCCAACAAGAGACTGGTCGCAACAGAATACGGCCTATACGTATAACCCAAGCCCGACAGCCTACACAACCTGAGCACTGGCGCCATTGTACTGCATAGTTCCCACATTCAACTGACGACCATTCTTGATATCACCTCCTCGCAACGAGTGCCACGCAACAGCTCCCGGTACAGCACCCCCAAGGACAATGTCTGCGCCTCCCGGACCTGAGTTGCCTTTCTCGCCCGACCCAACGACCGATTGTGGGTTGCCGTATGGACCCTTTAAGAACTGTGAAGTAACATAGTTCCACGTGTACGACTCATTGCTATAACAACCAGAACTGTAAAAGAGAAAGTACGTGCCGTCACTTCCACGGTAAAGTGATGGAGCTTCAATATTCCATCGATCCACGTCGCCGTTGTTGTTATAAATCTCCGTCGGGCCGCCATTAGTGGGCTGTCCTGAGTTACAGTCCACTTGTTGAAGCATGATGGGTGTTCGCATGTGATTAGTGTGTTTGTCGCACATTGTGTGGCCTTTGTTGTTGTTTGGCGTATCGATCTTGTAGAGAACGTAGCATGATCCATCGGCCGGGGAGGAGTCTCTGTAGAAAGCTGGATCGATAGCGCCACCGTCCGCGGCAGGACAGATCATGGGCCCGCTCGAAGTGTCGATATATGGGCCGCCGGGCTGTGTGGATGTTGCGAGACTGATACAGTGGATGCCGGTTTGGTTCTTGAGCTCGGGAGCGTAATACATCCAGTGCGACTTTCCGTTATTGGGCTGGGAGAAACGTGAATCAGTTAGACAGGATTGAGAACAGGGAAGAAGACGCAGACTCACTGCAATATTGACATCCGGAGCCCAAGACGAGCAAGGCTGCGACCAACCAGGGGCATTTTCGCTCGGAAAGGCCTCCTGCACAGGCGCAAAATCGCGGGAGGGAAAAGTCCTGGTCGAAGTGTATGGTATACACTTGCCTCCCGCGGCGGTCGCGTAGATGTACATTTGAGAATTGAGATAGTTGTAGAAAAGAGATGGGTCCGGGAAGTCGACATCTGGGAGTACATCGTTTTGGAAAACTTCTCTCTTGAACAGCGGAGTTGGTGAAGCGGAAGCCACGCTGGCGAGTAGCAGAAGTGGGAACATGATGGATCGGCGCGGTGAGTGCAGCGAAGAGTTTGAATCGTGTGTTGGACGATTTCTCGACATCGATATATTTCCATTCTTTATACTAACATCTCATGCTCCGTGTGGTTATACATGGTCGCTGGAGAGCTTGATCGACAGATGGCGATCAGGCGTCCATAGTTGCCGCTTCGGGAAAGTCGTCCAATGAGGCGTACAAAAGGTTTCTGACTTTCATAGCGCATCGGCTGTTCTGACGATCCGGTTCGAGGAATTAGCAGCCTGATGTTCAGGCGTTCCAGGCTACGTCCGCGATCTTGACGACAGGGCTTGAACCTTACAGGACGATGCAACGCAAAACAGACACATCGTGTTCTCGGTTTCCTCGATGAGGAAGTTGGGAAACAAGCAAACATTTCAGATGGACAAAGCACAACGACAACGCCATTAGGCGAGCTGTTCATGATGCCAGCGACTGGAACGACTCTGGACGCCTGAAGATACGGCCTGGAGCACAGTGAGTAGAAAACATGAAGGTTGAGTGGGAAGAACCATGAAAGCCGAAGAGCCGTTGGAAAATTCGGCAGAGGCCGAATATATTGGTTCGTGAATATGCGTGTCTCCGTCTCAGAGCAACGATCGCTCTTGCGACAGGACAACAGCTGGTCATCTTACTGCAATTTCTCTTTTCGTCTCACCGTTGGGTCAGAAACTCGTTCTGTTCAAGTCATCGTAAAAGCCTGTCCATCTTTCGTCACATCAAGCTCTAGCAAAATCCAATCCCATGCGATGTACTGATCTTGCTTGGTCTGATAAAAGGGGAATATCACCGATTTCCCGCTGTATGAGTGGCCATACAGACCAAGGCTGGAGGCAGCATCGACTTCTCCAGAATGGCCAGCATCGTCAACCTCAGGTCTGGATGCGAAAGATCCCACACTGCGGAAGATCAATGGAGGGGTGAGACTTCATGCTGATGTACCGGTTGCCCAGTGTTGGTTAAACAGATGCAGCAGAGCAACCAGCTCAATTACCGACTGAGCATGGATAAGAATCGACAATAAGGAGTAGACTGGAGCTCCAAACGAATGCAAGATCATCGAGGAATGAAAAGTCATTGCGCAAACATTGGGAGGGATGGAGGCGAGGTCGATTTGATTTCCTTGGCGCATTGGCATTCCGGCCAAAGCGCTCAGACACAATGTTCGACTGCTACACTTCACCTTGTTCATCATCGGCCATCTCATCATCGTCTTCGTCCATCGGAATTTTCACACATGTCAACCTTCTGTGCAGGCGTCGGTGCCTGTGTTCTTCATTTTACACGACCCGCCTGTACCTGCAGCGGAGAGCACGCGACAAATCTTGAACCGCTTCGGCATTTTGAGCAATAGTAAAGATGTACCAGAGGAAGGCAGCATTCGACGGAAAGCGACTGTCCGCAATGAGTCGCATGTGGAAATGCTACCGCCATGAACAGTCAATGTGGACGGCAAGTCGTGAGTCCTGGGATGTGACTACCTACGTGTGACTACATTCACTGTCCTTGTCACGCGCAAAGTATCGGACTGGTGGCATTCGTGCCAGGTCTCCACTTTCCTGCTGATCCTCCTCATCCGTCATCCCTCCTTGAGGCCTACTTGTATCCTCCTGGTCACACGAAGCACTCAGCACATGCTGTGCATACACTGCCAAGGTTGTCTCCGTTAGCGAGTGGCGCTGCAGCGTGCTGAGCTGCGAGGCCGTCCCATGACCGAAATGATTCATTCCCCCAGCGCTTCCTTCTTGCAGTCAATTTGGCACTTTCTGCGAGAAGTAGCCTGACTCTATATCTTCACGATGCTCTGAGGCACAATGCGGTTGTTGAAGACATCATCAGGCGTGAACGATCAACTGGAGCTCATTGAGGCATGGGACGAGGATGTGCCGCCATTTGCCATCCTTTCTCACACGTGGTCGAGACCATCTGATGATGAGGTGCTCTTCCGTGACATCGTCGGCGGCACTGCATCGCAGAAACCTGCATACTCGAAAGTTATGGAGGCCATGAAGCTCGCAAGCGCAGACGGATATCAATACATCTGGATCGACACTTTGTGCATCGACAAGAGCTCCAGCGCTGAGTTGAGCGAAGCTATCAGCTCAATGTTTGAATACGACAGCAACGCAGAGGTGTGCTACGTACATCTTTCGGACATCGACTCTGCCGAGCTATCGACGCTAGCCACGGCGCGCTTGGTGGAGCAGGGGCTGGACATTGCAAGAGCTGCTTGCACCATCATCCGCTGTTTTCTATACAAAGGAGTGGCAAAGAATTGGCACAAGAGCCGAGATCTCAGATGAAATCAGTGCCATTACTGGTATAGAGCGACAATATCTGGTCGGCAGCTCCCACAATCGCGATGCCGTGCAAACTGCTAGTGTAGCAAAGCGCATGTCGTGGGCGGCTAAACGCGAGACCCGACGATCAGAAGACATTGCATACAGCTTACTTAGGCTGTTCTCTGCCAACATGCCCTTGCTCTATGGTGAAGGTGGGAAACGAGCCTTTCTACGATTACAAGAGGAGATTATGAAATCATCAAACGACCACACCATCTTCGCATGGCTTCACAGCAGTGACGAACCGCATGGTCTTCTTGCCAGCAGCCCCTCAGCTTTCGAGCACACCGGCCAATACCAACCTTACACTGACATGGGCTGTCGAAAGCCATATGCCATGACAAATCGTGGTCTACAGGTCAGCTTGTGCTTAACAAAGAAAGGGGAAAGACTTTGGTTGGCCGCGCTTGACTGTCCGCCTACACCAGGCACTTCCAGCGGGTTCTTAGCCTTGGTGCTTCGATCGATAGTAGAGACCGATTCTGGAAACGAATTTCGACGCTGCATGAGAGTACAGTGCAGCAAGTTCATCAGTATCGTGTCTACATCCGGAACAACACTTGGACGAGTTCAGTGCTACTCGAAGCGATCATGCACAATGCTGTGCACGTGGGAGTGTGAAGGACATGCAGCAGCAACTGAAAGAAATGAATCCTGTGGAGGCACTTGCAGCATGTGACTTCCTTCTCTCACGCGCAAGTTGTCGGACTTGCTATTGTAGTGTCCATCAATGCACAAAAGGCGTCTTCGGAACAGGCGGCTGCGACTAACAAGTAGGCAGTCTCGCGGTGACAATAGACGACACCGGACAATAGCGGTGGCGCGCGGCATATCTACTGCCAATCTACCCTGTCAGCGACACCCCTAACTCTCCTCGAAACATTCGACTGCTCCAAACATCACATCCAATCGCACCGTTAGCGCCAAACATCGGTACGTGGTTTCGAAACACACGTGCTGAACAGAACCCCGCGGCTCGCACTTCAGACGCCGGCAGCGCTCAGCCGTGTGCGTCACGACTCCACTTGCATCTTTCACTGGTTGACGCAGATTGCCCCGTACGAATCGAGGTAAAGTTTATTGCACAAGCACACATCGGACTCGTGCCCGTAACCCTTGTCGCGCGACAAGACGATTCTTTGTTGCGAGCAGCATATCTGATCTCTCGCTCGCCAGGCCAAGTATTCGTTTGCCCAAGACAAGCTCAAGCTGAGATCGCTAGTCGCTTGTTTGCCGCGCAAACAGTGGCAAAACGATCGCCACCAGCACTTGTCTCCTTCAACAGCATCTTGCAATCAACATTCTACGAGGCTTTTCTTTGTGGGCACGTCACAGCTGGACTGTGATTCCTATTGCAGACATAACAAGTTACAGAGCCCATCGGACCTACGACAAGCTTGACCAACCATGACACTCATATCGACCCTGGCAGCGCTCGCTGCTTCCATGGGAGCTGCTGTTGCTCTCGATGTGAATGCCGACGACCCGGTCTCTGTCCGCGACACCTCGCGTTCTATCGCATTCGGTCTTCAAACATACTACCAGAACAACCAGAGCGGCACGGCACCAACTGCAATAGGCACCCTTCCCGCACCACTCTACTGGTGGCAAGCAGGTGCCATGTGGGGAGGGATGGTCGACTACTGGGCATACACCAACGACACAAGCTACGTCAATGTCATTACACAAGCACTACTCGCGCAAGTCGGCCTGGACTGGGACTACATGCCTCCAGCCTATTACACCTCTCTCGGCAACGATGATCAGGCATTTTGGGCGAGTTTCCGTGCCAAAGAGATACGGTTGAAGACAGGACTAATGTCTTCCTAGGCCCTTGCGGTTCTTTCAGCTGAAGAACACGGCTTTCCCTTCCCCTCAGGACAACGAGTGTCTAGCTGGATCGATCTCGCTGTTGCTGTCTGGAACACCCAAGTCGCCCGCTGGAACACCGAAAAGTGCGGAGGAGGTCTAAAGTGGCAGATCTTCGAGTCCAACAAGGGCTTCAACTACCGCAACTCCATCAGCAACGGCGCATTCCTCCAGATCTCTGCCCGTCTTGCCCGATTCACCGGCAATCAGACATATGCAGATTGGGCAGAGAAAACTTGGGGCTGGATGGACAGCATCGGCCTTATTTCATCCACGTACCAAGTCTTCGACGGCTCTGACGACCTCATCAACTGCACCGAACTCGATCACACACAATGGTCCTACAACCCAGCCATGGTACTCTACGGCACTGCCATGATGGCTAACTTCACCAATGAGCAACTGTGGAAAGACCGAACCGAAGGACTCCTGACCTCAATCGAAAATACTTTCTTCCTCCCCACCGGCGACATCGACAACTCAACCGATGTCATGTACGAAGCAGCTTGTGAGCCCTACGGAACCTGCAATAACGATCAGTTCTCCTTCAAAGCTTACCTCTCCCGCTGGCTCGCAAAATCCGCCGTTGTCTATCCTAGCATCACAGATAGTATCGCCAAGCGCTTACGAGCTTCCGCTATTGCCGCAGCTCAAGCCTGCTCTGGTGCACCTGGCACTTCGACTTGCGGGCAGAAGTGGTACACCGGAGGATTCGACAACTCTGCAGGTGTTGGACAGTCCATGTCTGCACTCGAAACGGTCCAATCTCTTCTTCTCTTGAACGAAACTTGGGCTTCGACGATCACCAATCGTGTACCGTTGACAGGACCGAATGTTACGATTGAAGTTGTGCCGATGACGAGTACCTTCCCGTTGGATCCTCCTTCAGAGACGACGAATGCTGGTGTTACGAGCAACGGCGATGATGGTCAAGGCGGTTTCCCAGCGAGATCTGAGGGAACGAGAGCAAAGGGAAAACTTCCGTTTTGGGCTTCGAGGTTTTCTTCACGACACCTCGGGCGGCGGAGTCATCGGAAAGGCTTTTGAGAAATTGCATGTCGATGATTGAGCATTGGTCTTAGCCACACCGATTGCATTGCTGAAGGCGTGGGCGTTTCGGTGACTGCTCCAATTCAGAGCTGCGAATGCACAAAGACATGTTGCTTGCTTGAATGATAGATACCCGCTTGGTGTTTCTGGTACAGAACTCATGACACTTGCTCAAAGCGATGAAGCTTGGCGAGCAGCAATACGACAGTCATGAGTAGAATAACGACAGACGATTGTCCGTTTGTACGCATTGCACTTCTGACACATATTCACTTTCTCCACGGAACTTCCGAGCATATTTTCTTGCAAACTCTTGGTTGTCCAGGGCTCTACGCAACCGGCCTCCCAATCGCCTCCAAATTCACCCCCTTCTTAACCACAACCCTCGGCCTAACCATCTTCTGATGCACCTCCTTCGTAGTCCACTCCGGCCCCACAGGCAACCTCCTACTCCTCTCATACTGCTCCCTCGTCTCAAACTCATGCGGCAGCATCGGAGCAAGATACTTCTTCCCCTTCCGATCCTGCTTCTCACTAATAATAACCTTATCCAAATTCCTATCACTCCTTTCATTCGCCCTCACACCCGCGACTTTGGTTTTATAGAGCGGGTTATGTTGTGCTTTTTTGTTGGCTTTTTTGAGAGATTTGCTGAGACCTGTTCCGGTCCAGGAGCCCCAGCCGGGGAGGTAGTTGGAGGTTTCTTTTTCGTCTTCGGAGGCGATTATGTCGGCTTTTTCGGCTTCGAAGGCTGCAACGACGTCGTCGCCTGCGAAGGCGCGTTCTTGGAGTGAGAGTTGTTGTTTTTCTTTGGGGTTGAGGATGGCGTTGGTGGGTTCGGCATCGGAAGCGTCTTCGTCGTCGTTGGCAGCATCGGTCTTGTATGAGACAGTGGTCCACCCGTTCGTGTTCCCCGCGGCTGAATCGTTTGTCTTTGACTTTGGAGCTGCAACGGTAGATTTGGCGGGCTTCTCGGGCGCTGCGACCATGGCCGAGGGAGTGATGATATCGGCTTCGACAGCTGCATTGGATTTCTTCGATTTGCTCCCACCAGTGGAAAGCCAGCCTCCGTACTCTTTCTTGGATTCTGCTTGCTCAGGCGGTTTCGTTACGCCCTTGGCAAGTGGACCGCTCGCTGGCGTATTCTTCTTGGAAGCTCCGTTCGATGTTGGAGTACCCTTCGACTGCGGTTTGTCGACAACAATGCCGGCTTCAGCAGCATCGCGCTCTTCGGCCTCCTCATCGGAATCTTCAGGCGCCTCGAACTCTTGCTTCTGCTTAGCCTGACGCTTCTGCTCCTTAGAAGAAGGTCCAAAGATGGCTCGTCCTAATCCTTCGTCCTCGTCTTCGCTCTCAGCTTCGTCCCCGTCCGCAATGGCCAGGTCTCTTCGTATACGCTCAACAGCCTCATCGTTGGCTTTTCTGCGCTTCTCTTCAGACTTTTGCATGAACTTGAGGCCTGCCAAGCCCTTTTTGCTGCCAGCTTCTTTCTGCAATGCATCGAGCTGCTCGGCTGTGACCTCTTCATCACCATCGCTATCAGGCGAGAGGCTTCCTTCGTCGTCCGATACATCCTTGCCGGCCATTCGCCTTTTCAGCTCCTCGTTCCGCCGGGCTTGCTCGACTGCTCCATCACGAGCACTGTCATCCCACGCCGTGCGATTTGTCTGCTTCAACGACTTGGCCCATTTCGAGTCTTTGTGCCTTGTAGACATTCTAGCTTCAGCTCTTTGGCGATCGTGCTTCTCTTTGGCGTCCTCATCCATGGCATCGTAGTCCAGACCACCTAGAGCCAGCTGCTCTTGCTCCTTTGCTCTCTCACGTTCCTTACGATGCACTCTGCGATAGCTCTTGCTCTTGATCTTGGCAATTCTCTTCGCCTTGATCTCCTCGCGGAAGAGCAATGCTCTCTGCTTTCGGAGTTCCGCTCGTCGTCTCATGACCTCTTCCACATCCATGTGCTTCTCAGCCATTCCCTCGGCTTTCAACAGGGCGGCTTCCTCGTCTTCTTCCTCCTCTGCCGCTCCTTCAGCATCTCGCTGTGTGGCAAGCCCTGATTCCTCCATGATGCGCTGAATACTCTCTTCGAGCTCGTTTGCGGGAACGCCTTGAGTTGCGGGCGTGAACTTCTCCTTGCCAACAGTGACACCAGTATCATCAGGATGCTGCAGCGGAAATGATAGATGCTCTGCCCTTCGGTTCTGAATCACTGTGTTCTTCCATCGATCGAGCGTCTCCTTCGCTTTAGCTGTTGCAATTTCTCGATCGATCCGATCCTGTTGTCGCTTTGGCAGAGGAGCAGAGATGGGCGCCTGCTGCGCTCTTTTCTTGGTCTTCTTTGAAGTGCTCGTTGTGGGAGCCACGTCCTCCGCGAAGTCGACAAATAAATCATTCATGTCGATATCCGCTCCAGATGTCGACGCTCCCGACTTTTCCTTCGACGATTTGGGGTCGAGCGCTTCCAAACGGTCTCGCATTCGTGCGGCCTTCTCCTCGTCGTTCACATCATCATCCGAATCCTCTTCCGACTCAGACTCCGAATCATATTCTTCCTCGTCCTCCTCTTCACTACCACTTCCTTCTTGTTGTGCATCATCATCAGACACAGGATCGTCCAACATTGCAGCCAGATCGACAGCCTCATCGCCGAAGCCCAGACCTTCCTCGTCCTGACTATCTCCGCTATCATCTTCCTCTTGCTCTTGCTCATCGAGATCAAGGTATTTCCTTTTTGGTGTTCTGCCGCCTTTGCTTTTCTTGCCTTTCAGATTCTTGCTCCCTCTGAAGGTGAAACCTTCGAACTTCTCTTCGTCGCTTTCGCCAAATGCTTCGTCCGAGTCCAGGTCGCTGTCCTCATCGTCTTCAGCCAACCCGCCCATGGTCCACTCGTTGCCCGAACTGTCGGATCCAAACTCGGCGTCGCCATTGTCGTCTTTCGTTCGTCGCTGGCTCGGCCGCTTTCGCTGTGGCTCTTCGTCTTCATCCTCGTCATCCTGTTCGTTGCTGTCCCTTCGCTGCCGTTTGTGCCGTGGACCATCGTCCTCGATTTCTCCCAGGCGGTGCTTTGCAATTCCTAACCGATCTTGCGGAACGAGTTTCTCTGCTCTAGCGTATGCATCCAAGCTGCGCTTCTTGGATTTGTTCTTAGCCGTTCTTCCTTGCTTCGGCCCATTTGTAGGCACACTCGATCTGGATACACGCGCAGGCATCTTTGCTTCAGACAAGCGACTCTCTGTAAGCAGTGGCGTGGCGGTTGCGACTTGAATTGGGACCTCGAAATTTTGGCTGGGGAAAGCTGCGACTCGAGACGAGGCACCGTCAAAGTCTTGGCATCGACTCCAGACGACATTCCCGCGGCGACTACATGCAGCACCATCTTGCATTACATTGAGCTGTCGCCCATTACATCGATCAATTCGCCCACCATGCAGCCCACACAGCCTATGCAGCGCGCTCTCAGGCGCTTGGCGCTCACGACCAAGCAAGGTCCGCACAACTACTACAAGGGAAATCGGACAGGAGCTATGGGACGACATACAAAATGGGGAGGATACGTGATCGATTGGAACAAAGTGCGGACATATGTCTGCCCAGACTTGACGAATTTCAATGTGAGTGAGCATGTAGAAGGGACTGATTGCGCGTGATCAAACGGAAACAGGAGCTGATGACAGAGATAGTTGAGTCCATTTGTCGCAAACACCGTGAAGCGAGCGGAACGCGAAAGCTATGCGCACGCCGAGACGAAGAGCCCGCTGGACGGAAAGGAACACATTAAGAAGTGGAAAGAAGAAGGCGGAAACATTTGAAGAGGAGAGGAGGCATTACTCTGCACCGTTCCAAGCGAGCAGAATATCGGTGAGACAGAAGCTGCCACAAAACTGCCACAATGATCCCGTCACTTCAAGCGCTACCTCGCGAGTCCACTCAAGTGCTGATGGATCGCGGTCTTAATAGGTTGCGCTTGATGCGGCGAAGGACCAATACGATGCCGCAGCGGATCATGGTCGAATAGAAGGCTCGAATCCATATTGATACCGAATGCTGTATGAGACTGCGATGGCAGGAGACCTTTGAGTGTTGGACAGCTTCGCTGGGAACTACCTGGAACATTCGCGCCGCATGGCACGTACCTTGCGAGACTGCAACCTGGGTCTACTGTTACAAAGCCATCTCACGTCACAGTCCGCGCCGGCTGCTTCAACTGCATCGATTGTCTCAAGGCAAAGCGACTCTGAGACCGGATAATGATATATCTCTTGCGAAACCTCTGCTTTCCACTCGTCCTTCTGCAAGTTGCCAAATCTGGACACCGGTGATTCACCGGTTGAGGTTGCTTAGGTCAGTCACCTGCAGCTTGCCGTCGCCGTCGCCCGTTTGCTCCTTTCGTTTCCACATCCACTTCGAACCTTCCAACACACCGACCGATACAACAAACGCCCCTCCTCTACTTAGCCGCACTTGTCATCGCTGCTGCTTTTGGCGGAACCACCTGCTGTCACGCGTATCTCTGCTTCACAATTGGGCTTCGGAGATAACTCGAGCTTGAACAACATCGCCGATACTCTCTTTGCCAGGGCAGCGCCACTTTCTGTTGCTGACCCGGCCACAACAAGAGCTCGACTGCGCTCATCATGGCTTTCCACAACCGACACAATACCGAAGTGACGACGGCAATGATGCGCAAGCGTCTTCTCAAAGACATCGACGAGTTGCAGCGCGAGCCATATCCTGGCATCGAGCTCCATGTCAACGAGCGCGACATGACCAAAGCTTGCTTGATGCTGACTCCAGAAGGCGAGGAGCCTCTGCACCTTCAATTGGAGTTCAGTTCTCACTACCCAGTGATCCCGCCTGACGTTACTATCCAGTCCAGCATCAGTCACCCAAACATCTTTGGTGACCGACTCTGTCTCAATATGCTCGACTACGACAACGCCTACACGCCTGCTTACACGCTGAAAGGTATCTGCATCCAGTTGCTGAGTTTCTTTGCATCCGATTCCATCGAGCAGATGTGGGGTGAGAACGGCGGCAAGGTCGACAGAAAGAAGTGGCAGGCCCGTGGCACCGACGGCATGGGCTTGAAAGTCCTCAAGGACAGCTATGATTGCACCTCATGTGGATTTGGTGATGCCGATGCCCACCGTCCAGCGGCTTCTGCCTTGCCCGCTCCCACCGCCAACGCATATGAGCCCGCCTCGACCGTCTCGACTACCTCCAAGGACCCGAATCACATACCCGTCGCGCTGCAAGATCTCCCAGCAGAAATCTTGCTGTCTGTCTTGGATCACCTAGATGACCAGCACATCTTCACTGCCGCTCGAGCTTGGGAAGGCTTCGGCAACGTCATGCGTGAGTACAACGTCATTAGGACTCGCGAACTGCAATGCTTTACCCTCAAGCAGAGCTTTCGCGAGCTCGAGCTTGGTGTAGGCGTGCGGATCGAAGGGCGCGCACTGACATCAGAGTTTGATCTCCTCTCCCGCGATGCTTTCGAGCAGCTCGGCGTGCGTTCCAGTATCCAGGGGTTGCCATTCAGTTGCTGGCTGCCACTGCCGCTCGCAGAGAACCATTGGACGCGCGTCAAAAAGTCTTCGCACCGCGACATCAACGCCATCGCCAGTAAAGCTAATATCAGCGGAGGTGCTGAGCAGGTCATCTACGCCTTTATGAACGAGGTTGTGGTGCGGCTCTCAAATGAGGCTGAACAATTCGAGAAGAGCGGTAGATACGTTCTGGACGACGGACCTGCCAAATCGACCCTGACACATGCGAGCGAAAAGGCCATCGAGTCGTACTTCCATCTGTTTCACCTTCTCCTGTGCCTTGCATGCGAGAACAACGAAATCATCCGCAATGCCGACAGGACCATCAACAGGTTCATCTCCGGCTGTCGCTCCAAGCAACATGTCCCAAATCTCGGCCACCTGCTCATCATGATTCTCATCTCGGACATCGAGATCAACGGGGCAGTCGTCGACGGTATTATCGAAGAGGCAATCACTCGTAACGTCGTCTGGACGCTCGACGCAAAGGGCAGAGACATGCCAGAGCTCAGCTTCATGGAAACCGATACGATATCAAAGTATCGACTCCATCAGACGTTCGAAGCTTCTAAGACGAGCTGGCGGCTCCTCATGTTTCTCAAGTTCATGCAAGAGACCGTTCGCAACTCCCGCAATGTAACGGACCTCAACACCAACGAGGTGATGAAGATGACTCTTCCCCAGCTTCGCGACTCTCTCTTTGATCGCCATGGAGCTCCACCCAACAACGCCGCGGCCGAGTTGGCTGCCACGATCAAGAACATCCACCGTGTCAAGAACTTTCCTGAGTTCCTCAAGGTCATGCACAACAAAAACCCTACGCAGACAGCTAGCGACTTCACTTTGCTTCTGAGATGCACTGTCTATGCTAGCATGGAGAAGGGCTACTCCAAGTGGGCTCTCACTCAAGAGCAAGCGCTGCAGCTGAGATTGAGGAAGGAGCCGAATGTGGGTCGACCAGAAGGCATGCGCCCTGAGGATCTAAGGCTCAGCAATTTCAGCTTCTTCCCAGGTCAGCAGCGCGGCGGAGGAAACGGCGGCGGTGGCGGGCGTGGTGGGAGGGGCTGGCGTGGCAGGGGTCGTTGAAAGAGGGACTGCCTACTGCTGAGCTTGGACGTTAAGATCTCTCTCGGGCACTGCCTGTGTGTCGCCAGGACTTTGCACGCCGACTCGCAAATTCAACGGCGCAGGTATTGACGCATGACGAAGACCCGAGCATGAAAATTTCGAGGCATTGCAACTATCGAGTCGGCCTTTTAGCCATCGTGACAGACCGCTCGCCTGTTTCTGTGCGCCTCGTGCCTTTCCGAGCCAGCAGCTGGATGTCGGTAGTAACAGTAGCTCTTCACCGTTTGGTAACATAGTATGGAATGCTTTCAAAAATCGATTCAATTTCACATTTGGCATTTCATCCTTCGCTATGATATCCAAACCGCCATGCTCTTGAGAAAACCGTGCTGTTCGTCCCGTCCAGTCATACAATTGATCATCTATTGCATCAATCGCTCGCTATTCTTTCCATCGCATGAATTCGCATGTCGTGTCGTCGTGATCGGGCAGCCTTCATCGTAGCCTCTATCGTATGCGGCGGGAGATGTTTAACGGAAGCAGTTGAGTCTGCCCAGACTGAAGCGGAAAGGGTTGCGGTGGACACCGTGCTTGTCGACTCGCATGCCGCCTCCGACACGCTTGTTGCCCCAGTTCTGATGAGCGCGTCAGTAAATTGTCGCTGACGTGAGCGAAGTGAAAAATGGAGGAGAACGTACCTTGGTGTACATCAAAGGCATGGTTGCGGTGTTGTGTTGTGATGGTAGAGTTCAAGCTTAGAAGATAGCCTTGGCGTGTGATTGGATTGTTGCTTGGTTTTGGTTCAAGAAGTGGATGCAGTGTCTTGTGTGTTCCGCGGAGGGACGAGGAAGAAGTGGAGTATATATCTCCTCTCTGACGAGCTTCTGTGCTTCACTTTGTTTTCTTGTGAATGTGGATGGAAAGGTTGAAAGCTTGTGACACTTTCATCATCATCGCCAAACAAACAGCAGGCGCGTGCTGCGCCTTGATCAACTGTCGTCATCGCCAAGCGTGCAATCTGCGGTGGAAAAGTTGGAGCAGGCCAACTTGGCGTGCGACAGAACAGCCACTTTTGCTCTGTTTCAAGCGCCGTTGTTGGCGATCGTGACGGGTTGTAGGGGGGTACGATGGATGGTGTGCCACTTGCATGGCTGTGAGACTGGGAAGAGGGTGCGGTGGCTGTGGCGCAGTTCAGGGCCGGACTCGAGACCGATCATGGCGAGAACAATTTCCTTGTGTTTCCCGTGGAGCATGGGCCTCATTGTGCATTTCTCGATCAAGATCACAGCCACAAGGGGCGTTTCTGTCGAGATCGTGCCAGAATCGCCTTCGATGATCGTGGGTGTCAACAGGTCGGGAAAGCATGGCGGACAGGTTGCGATGCCGCGCGCCATTGCTCTTTCCCATCTGGCAACGCAGCCACTCTGTTCAGTTCAGAGATAGGTAATGGAGGTCCACTTTCGCAACTGACAGCATTGAGGCAGCGAGGTAAGCATGTCAGCAAGCAATATGCTCCACATACCATGAAGTTACGCGTAGAACATCACATCAACTCGAATTGGGGCATGGCAATAGCGTACTAGCCACATTGCGTACTGCAAGAGCCACTTCCCTCAAGGCGGAATCACGTCCAGCTCCGAGTGAACATCAATACTGTAGCACTCTGCGACGGCTGGACGGCAGTAGCAAAACACGCCCCAGGTCCAGCCCTCTCGAGCACGCGGCACCGGCATTCACCGAAGCGTCAAGACTAATAGCCGTCTCACCTCGCTCACATGTACATATGAAACGCACCACCACTCCAACCTATCTCAACGGCACGGCTGCATATGTCCATCTATAGACCTCTTCGGATGCACCACGCACCGCCCTCCGACAACGATCTTCGTTCACCAGCACGCAGAAACTCAATCTCAGCTTCCTCGGGCAGCAGTACATATATCATACATATCTACCGAATACCGAAGAACTGCTACTAAGTTCCAGCGCGACAGAACTGCCATAAACCGTTTGTCTCGGGATCTATCGCACCTGCTTGTCACATGAAACCCCCCAAAGTGCTCGTTGCTCTACTTGCGTGCGTTGCTTCAGTTCATGCCGATAAAGGGAAATGCAAAAATGTCACCGAGTCAGTCTTTGCTCTGTATTTCTGGACCCATTGACATTATGTTTCGTGGCAATGTCTGAAAAGCTACGCTTTTGAATCGCTCTGCATTCTCCCATTCTCCTTCCCATAGAACTACAGTACACGGGACGTGTTGTCTGTACATCGCGGGGCAAGAGCAACAGCAGCCTCAAACGACGGTAAATTGTGAACGAAGAAGAACTCTGATATATTAAATGCTCGAACAATGATGAAAGAAAATCAATAAAAAGCACGTGGTCAATCACACGTGTGTGGACGAAGATCGACGCGGGAAGTCTGTGGTTTGAACTTGTGAAGTGGAAAGTCGTGATGAGCCGAGGAAAGATCGTCGTTTGTGGTGTCTGTCGGCTACGGCTAAGTCCTTCGCTAGGAGCGAGTCCAGGTGCTTTGACAGTTTGACTTCGTCCCTTTCACAATCACATCCCACGCCCGTATACTACCTACGCAGGAGCTGTCACGGAAAGTAACATTGACTGGTCTAATATTCAAACGCCACAGAACACGCATCAAGACTAAGACGGAAAGAAGCACACACAGAAACCGAGCAACAAAATGTCGGGCATCAATCATGTGCCCAACGAAATTGTCCTGTTCCATTACCGAGCATCACCGTACGGGCGTGCGTGTACTCCCAACATCAACATATCGACGAGGATGCAGAAGAAAGTAGAGAAGCTAACTATATGTCCATCCTTCAGGCCGAATGACATCTTACCTCGCGCTACGAAACATCCCATATGCAGAATGTGTATGTATATAAGGTTATTGATCCCAGCAAAAAGGCTCCAGCCGCTTGGGTATCAATTCCAGCAATGGCACGGCTCGGCACATATGCTGATCAGAGGCTTGCGAACAAGTAGCTTCAGCCACCGATACTCCCGCGCCCGGATATGGAGGTGAGTTGATCAGTGCTGCAGCGTGGCTTGTGGATTTTCACATGCCCAAGAAGTCGAAGTTTATCAGCCTATACTTACCTTGTAACTTCTTTCGACCAGGCATTGGGTGTCAAGTATCGCAGATCACCGGTCATGGCCATTGGCCGGGAGGTCTACGTCGATACGCGCATAATGATCGCCAAGCTTGAGGAGCTGTTCCCGGCGTCTGCTGAGCATCCTGGCCTCTCGATGCCCGAGACCACGGGTCTGGCAGGTCTGTTGCAGAAGCTTATGGTGGACGTCAGCGTGTTCAGCAAAGTGGTGTCGCAGATTCCCCAGGATCTGCCTATGCTCAAAGATCCCAAGTTTGCGAAAGATCGCGCAGAATTTCGTACGGCGGATCAAAAGCGGAATCCTCAGCTGATCAAGCCCGAAGGCACAGTCCACTTGCGCCAGTGTTTCGATATTATTGAGGCGTTGCTCGCGGACGGGAGGATGTGGGTAGGGAATACGGAGAATGTTTCGCTTGCGGATTTGGAGGGGGGTTGGGCACTCGAGTGGTTTCTGGGCGACTTGATGCCTGACCAAGCGTACTTCTCCGAGAAGCAATATCCGAAGGTTCACGCATGGATTCGCCGTTACCGTGATGCTGTGCGCGCGGCCACGAAGCACGCGCAGAAGCCATTGAGGCTGCAGGGCGCGCAAGCGGTGGATGCCGTGACATCTGCGGCGTTTCGCGATCGACAATTGGTGGTTGATGCCAATGATCCGCTTGGGCTCACGAAGGGCGCCCACGTGAAGGTGTTCCCGATGGACGGCGGTGGACTACCACAACATCAGGTGAGTACCTCTTGCCCGGCGCCGCTCATGCCCTGATTTGGTGTTGGGTCTTCGAAAATTGACTTGACACATAACTGACGGCGCGATACTTCAGGATGAGGGCCGTCTTGTCAAGCTCACGCGAGATGAAGTTGCCATCGCTATCCAGGCAACGTCGGGCGCCGAGCTTCATGTACACGCTCCAAGATGGGCATTTCGGGTTGAAGCATCTCGTGAGGGCGCCAGGCTCTAACCCTGAAGACAGTCGCTTGTGTCATATTGGGGAGACGGATGGGGTAGCTTCCGAAATGCGAATAGCTCGGGCAGACAACACGCGGCCAGTGTCGGTCTGCGACGTCCTCTTGTGTCGTTTGGGTGGTGCAGATAGACGCGCTGAAGTGAGAATGATGCCTAAACAACACCGGGCTTCCTGGTGCCGACGTGGGTTGCCTGCGCGGTTGAACAGCGCTATGCAATGCACATGCACACTGCGGATGAAGCCTTCGCGGACTCTGCTGGCGACAAATGGCAGGCGGACACGACATGCGCTGAATTGCACGTTGCGTCTGATGTCTTGCTGCGACGAATGAGAGCCAGATGTCGCTGCCGCAGCGCAGTTCTGTGCAGATGCTCTGCTGTTGAAAGGTGGACCGACGTAGAAGGAGTGCTCGTGGAGAAGTGTTCTACGCCCCGGTAGTACGAGACGCGCATAGACGAGACATGGGGCATGCCGTCGCGCCGCATCTGGACATGCTCGATCATTGCGCAGGAAGTCGCTTCGGGAAGTATCTGCTTTGCGCTGGCAGGTGTTTGTTGTCACATCGTGCGTGACGTCTGGGCCCGTAGTCCACAGGCAGCGCTGGTGGCGGTCGTGGTCAGCGCAGCGGACAGAAGGCCGGTCGCTGAAGAGTGGCCGTGGGAAGACCGACGCTCTGCGGTACTCGCACTGAACACTTGGCCAGTCAGAGGGCAGTCAGCGAGCAGTGGCAGCCGGCGTTTGGGCGAGCGCGGCCAGTCAGAGGTTGGTGATGGTGTGGCACCAAGGTTGCCGCTGTTATTATGCAAGGCCTTGATGCCCAACTCAGGCCTGCGCGGCGGGAGCCACTCACGGCGAGGCCCAGCGCGCCCGCCACGCCTGCTGCAGTCTGCCAGCGTCACGAAGCCGTCGTCGCGCAGTGCAGCTGCCGTCATTTCTGCTGCAACTCGTCTCTCATCGCATCGCGCAGCGCAGCAGTGCCCTCGTCTCCTCGCCTCGACTGCGACAGCCGCCCGCGTCGGCTCGATTGGTCGGTGTCGGTGTGGGCGTGTGGACTTCTGCGGTGGCCGTGGGCGGTGGAGCCTATCAGCGGCGGAGCTCGCGCTGAGCCTGTTGCAGTGTCCGCACAGGCCTGTCACGGTCTCGTTGGGCACCCGGCCGCTGTCCCACGCACGCGGCCCCTCTCATCAGCCTGCCACTTCGCTGCGCTGCGAAACACACATCTTTCTACATCAACATCCGCGCTTCGTCTCTGGTCGCATATCACTTCCCTCCCCATTCCCCAGCCTGTCTCATCGACAGTCCCGGATCTGCTGAACCTGGGCGTGCTTTGAGTTGGCCTACTGCTCCGATTCAGCGCTGCCCAAGACGGGGATTGCTGGTCTGTCGTCACGGTCCGCCAGAGCCTGCGACTCTTTGGCGTCTTGCTATTGCTCCTCCGCCATATCACAGGACCTGCCTTTTCCGGATCCACTTTCGGCGCACCGGTGCCCTCAGGAGCCTGCATCCTCAGTGCTGCTGTGCCATCCATCTCTAGGAGGACTCTGCCCGCGTCGTCCAGTGCCTGTTTGTTGTGAGGACCAACGGCGTGCCCACCATGCCTCAGGAGATCGCCCGCCAGTGGTTCGTGCCCGGAGAAGGCATCGACCGACATGTGATTTCCGCAGACATCCAGAGATACCTGGGCAATGATGCGACCGTCCGTCCAGGTGTGGGGACCGGCGAAAACCAGGTCAGCCACACACTGCGGGCACTCGCATACGAGCAATACTAACGACATAGCAGGGCGTGCAAGGCTACTGGATCAAGGCGTACCGGAATTTGACATCAGTGTGTCGCACCTTCCAGCAGACATGATTCCTTCGCTAACCGCGACTGCAGGCAATGATTGCGGATCTGCGCGCAGACTCTGCACGATGGAGGCAAGAGCAGCGCCAGACAGGCACAAGAGGTAGCAAGAGCCCTACCATGAGTATCAAATCGGGGCCAACAGTACCTGACGACTCAATAGAACCTTATGTGGGCTCTTCCACATACCACGCTTCCAGTGCGGGGAGGGTGTCACAAAAACGCTCGGGAGGAGACTCGCCCAACATGGATGGTCCCTATGGCTTGCCCCCATCGCAACGCGAGCGTGAGCGGGAGAGGATACCAGTGGACAGAATGCAAGTGGACCCGCCTGCGCCCAGCAGAGGAAGCTATCCTGCCCCGGATCGCCGTGCGCCATATCAGCCTGACGGCCGACCATTTCCCTCTGAAAGTAGAGGATTTGCGCCGGACGGTAGGTCATCATATCCTGCGGATACCAACATGTCCGGCTTTGGTGGTCAGCCTCCCGTCACCAGTGCATATGGTCAGGAACCCAGGTATGCTCCAAGCTACCAGCAGTCCAATGATGGAGCCCCGCCAGGCTACGTGAGACAGGGCAACTACTTTGTACCCGTATCCGGATATGAGCCCGCTCCATCAATACCAGGTCGTGCCGACCCATACGGTGCAGGAGGATATCCACAACAGCCTCCCCAAGGCCGTGATCCAAGGGACACCAGGTCCTATCAGCCTGAGTATGCAGACCCCGCCAGGTACGCCTACCCTAGTCCGGCAGCCACTGTGTCGTCTGTGTCCAATCGGGATCGTGAACCCATTGCGAGTCCACCACAGCCAAGGTTCGCTTCTCCAGGTCACTGTTTCTTTCGCGCATTACTGACTGTAGTAGTCCATACGGTGCCATTCCTGCACAGCAGTACGATCAATATGCTGGTCGACGTAAGTTCACATGAGCGAATTCAAGGCGTAGACCCGTACTGACGGGTCGCGCCAGCTGCACCAAGCAACCCACAACCCAGCTCTGGATCCTCGCGCACAAACCGTGCAAGTGTATTTGGTGGCTTGTCTGGCACTTCTTCTAGCGACCGCCGCAGGAGGTGATTGCGTCCGGGCTTCATGGACATTTTGGACCCTGGTGTGGACTTGACCGTTATGGACCTGTGCAACCGCACTCTAGGAGGCACACTGGCCATCATTGGCGCTCTGACATGGATGATACTATCTTGTGTTCGTGTCATGATCCATTATTCGGCTATCCATACTGGCCGGGACCTCACCGTCCGGGCACATTGGCCTTATGCATTCTTAAGTTTGCGGACTGTGCCCAAGGGCTTGCAGGACATGGCCACATTACATCCACACCTACAGCCGGATGTAAACAAACACATCTTCAATGGAGCTCGCAAGCACTCAAAGCGTTGACGTTTCCCTGTCTTGGATTCGAGCCATACATCGGTGGTCCTGCTCGATACCCACGAAGTTAGCAACCCGGATGCGACCACTTGGATCTCCGGGTATGCGTAATGATTCTCTTATGCTTGTTCAGCTCAGCATAGAAATTGGCGTTCACTTTTGATATTGACATGATGCATTGGCCACATGGAGCGGGTAGCGATGAAATGTTGATGATTACAATGAGAGTGTAGCACGAGGGAGGAAAGCAGCTGTTACGCTGGGGCCGTCGATTGCTACTACTGTGATTGTTCCACTCGTGGGAGAGCAGAAAGCGGACAAACAAGCGAGCATGTGTGCATATCAGCTACTTTACAAAACCTGTGGCTCTTTTGATGATGAGGAAAAAAAGAGCGGAAGAAAATACTGCCAAGAATCATATGTGCATCCTTTTTAACATGATGGTTTTCCAGCCACACAAGAGAGAAGAGGACTAACGCCTTGACGTGACACAGGAGTGCCTAAACTACCTTGGCCATACAACTTCTGAGATAGCAAAGTGACGTCGAAATTGCCAGCGCGCAGATGTCGCAGAACTGTTCAAGGATTTCCTTTGTGGACGAATCTGAAGGAGAAACTTGGCTATGATGAATCTTTCTTCATGACATGCCCATGACCTTGACATTTGCCACGTGGGAAGCTGTCGAAGCTCGCACGGACTGCAGATCTGACCTGTCAAATACCATTCCTTTGGTGCTGTGCTGTGCTGTGTTGTCAGTCAGTGCTTTGTTGTAGTACCGCGTACTGCGTACTTTCTTCATGCGATGCGTGATGTGTTGGCTTTTCTCGCTGTATACTCTCTTCATTCGTGCATTATTAAAAATTACGTAGTCTTTTCAGCTGGACTTCTTTTTATTGATTTTAGTTTGAGGATTTGGTATGCGCGAGTAGAATAGGCCAAAAAAATCATGAGTTGACGTGTGGCACGTCCTCGACTCCCAGTTCCAATACCAAATTCTTCTTGCCTATGCTGCTCTCTTTCTCTCTCTCTCACACACACACACTCTCTCTCTCTTCCGATTCTCATCTCACCCATGGGTCAATGCCCCAGCCCCAATTTCCGCCGCTGTTCCTTTGATTCCATCTAAATCTTCCTCACTCAATGTGATTCCGAAATACATCCCTAGCGCTTCTACGCGATCTGCTTCACATCGAAATGGAATTTCTGCGACTTTCTGTCCTCTGCGTCGCCACTTCAGCACATCATGATTGAGAACTATAGCCCCATCGATTTCGCCTTCCATTTCGGCGTCATAAGGTGAAGCAGGTCCTTTCGTTCCATTTCGTTCGTGCGCTGTAGTGAATCGTACAGCGACGACTTTGTGCGTGAAAAATGTATGAGGATTAAGCCAAGGTTCGAGATTCATAGCCTCGATATCCGCGGGCAGGAATTCGATGTCGGGGAAACAGTACATTGTTTGCCAGGGTTCTTGTCTTCGATCCGGGGATGTTGCTGGTGAGGAGCGTGGAGAAGGAGAGGAATAGCGGAATTGGTATTGCCAGACTTTGTGGCTGCTATTGAGGTTTTGGGAGATGGTGTCGAAGATCAGACGCATCTGGGCGGGATAAATTTGGGTCAGGACTTCGCGGTGGTGGAGAGGCATGGGCCGAGAGGGACCTTGGGCTCCGAAGCCGCCATCGAGGAGGTATTTGGTTCCGGCGATTGTGACGAGGTTAACGACGTGGGTGAAGCCGCCGTAGGTTTGGGTCTTGGAGTGAAATATGCGGCTTCCGCACATGTAGACATCGAATTTGAGGCTGAGGAGGATGTGGTGGAAGAAGAGGTTGGCTTCCATGCAGTAGCTAGGTCATATCAGTTGCAGGCTCATGTCACACGACTCGCTACTGTATAGCTGGACTTACCCGCCTCGACCTGGTTGACGCACAATCTTGCGAAACAGGTGTCTGGGCTTGCAATTGATAACTTTGTGCCAGCTGTAGTGCTGGGTCAAGTTCTCCCATGGCACCTTAACCAATTGGTATTTTTGCAGCAGGTGCAGGAACTCGAGCTGATCATCATTCGAGAGTCCAGTCACATCGTAGACTCGCTTGTGTTCAGGCAGGCATATCCTGTCAAAATAGACCTCGAGTTCTTTGTTGCTGAAGATGTATCGCTGGTTTGCCATGAGGAGTTGTTATGTCTAGACAATGTCGTTGCTCAATATCAGAAATTCTGGGCCTGTCGATATGAGCAATGGGGGTCGGCTGGCGTCGGCCTTTGAGTTTCGGCCAGAGCGAAAAGAGGCAGCAGACGCGAGTGCGGACTCGCGTGTCGTGTGACTTCCTGCCGTTGTGACTCCACGGCCTCGTTGAGGAGGTGCTGTGGACATGTCGCTGGCGGATGGTAGCTTGACATCATGCCCTCGGCCAGTGCGAGACAAGACGACGTTCCAGAGCTCCGTTCCAATGTCTCCGACTGTCGCCGCGTCCCAAAGTCAGTCAGCTCCAGCATTGGCCCACGCTAGACCGCATTCGGAGCTCGCTGTTGACCTGTTTCTTGTTGCTTCAGTTGATCGTCATTGAGCTCAGTACACACCGCACAACTGCTCACCATTCCCATAGCAACAGTCAGTCATCCATCATGGCCTCGCGATATCCCGGCGAAGGCCTCTTCGCGCACTTTCCTCCACCCGCCGAATGTCTCGCCATCCTCCTTGGCTGCTCCAAACTCATCATCTCTGGCATCGGCGGTCTCTCAGACGCGAAGGCCTTCGGTAAAGGCTACGGCCTCGAAATCGACGCAGTCGAAGACGAGAACAAAGCTTTAACTCAGAACCAAAAGACGCAAAAGGGTCTAGTGCAGGCTGTATCGTTCAGCAATATCCAGAATGGAGCTTTGATCTTGACGCTGGCCTGTTATACGCGCGATCGAAGATCGCTGGGCTTTGCAGTGCTGTATGGTGCTTTGAGCTCGTTGGCTGATGCTGCCATTGTTAAGAAGTATGGATATGAAGCTTTGGCTTCGGCACATGGGATTACAATGATCAATTACTTGGCCGTTGGGGCCTCGTTGCTGTATTGGGGCAGGAACGATCCGTGGCCGTTTACGAGGTCATGAGCGGACTCGGTATAACGCACGAAAGAGTTGAATGCGCAATACGAGAAGTCACACCTTGAGAACTACAATCAGAGCAGAAACAAGCATGACCGAATCAGTTTCGTATGTACAGACATCTGTGGTCATTCATTTACTCTCGTTAATGCCATCCGCTCTAGTCATTGCCCCTTTTCATCTTTCTGTTCCAAAAGCACCGCATCTACACGCTCAACTCCGCAACCTGTGCGTTGGCCAGATCTGCTGCATAAGGCTGGAGAGATGGCTTAACGACGTCCTTGACCAGCTTCTCGACAATTTGAGGGCAGCGGCCGATGAATGTTGAAGGCTCGAGCAGTGCAGGGAGCTCGGACAGAATAGGCTGAAAGTACTCATTGTTCTGGATGCGCTCAATGAGGTCGTTTGGCTTGCCTTCCTGCTTAACCACAGCGCCAGCCTGGTGAGAAAGCACACTTTGATTCTGTTAGCTGTATTTTTTGACAAAGAACGAAGGAATGATGACTTACCGGATCTCCTCATGCACCTCCTGTCTTGACTTACCCTTCTCCACGAGAGCCATGATGATGTTCTCGGTGGCCATGAAGGGCAGTTCTTGTTCAATACGGTTGGCGATCACGGCCTTGTTGACGACAAGACCATTTGAGATGTTGTTGAGCTAGGAAATCATCAGCAGTCCGTAAGCACAGAATTTGTAAGCTCCACTCACCAAGATCAAACAGGCATCAGCGCTCAGGAACGACTCAGGCAAGCTGATTCTTCGAATCGCAGAATCATCCAGACTGCGCTCAAGCCATTGAGAAGCATAAGTCTGCTCAGCATCGGCAGAGAAGTTGCGCAGTTTCCTTCCGAGTGAGCAGAGACGTTCTGATCGCATTGGGTTGCGCTTGTAAGCCATCGCGCTGGAACCGATCTGGTCGGCTTCAAAAGGCTCCTCGACCTCTTTGAACATGGCCAAGTGACGAATATCGCCACCAATGCGCTCACAGGCGCAACCGAAAGAGCTCAATGCGTGGAGGACATCGACATCAATCAAGCGGGAGTACGTCTGGCTGGTGGAGATCTCGGCGTTCTTGAAACCTGCCTTTTCGGTGACGAGCTCGTCAAGCTTCTCGACTGCTGCGTGGTCGCCTTTAAAGATTGTCAAGAAGCTGGCTTGCGTACCGGTGGTTCCTTTGACGCCACGGAAGGAATTGAGGATTTCTTCGCGTTGGCGCTCAAGGCCACGAAGGTTGCGGAGGAGATCAGTGACCCAGAGGGATGCGCGCTTTCCGACTGTGACGAGTTGAGCTGCTTGGCCGTGAGTGTAGCCAAGGCAAGGCAGATCCTTGTACTCCATTGCGAATGCCGAGAGGCGTTGAATGACTGCTGCCAACTTAGGCAGAATGAGGTCAAGAGCATCTCGCAAGAAAATGAGATCTGCGTTGTCGGTAACATAGCTGGAGAATCGTGAGCTTCGGCAGACACTTGCTCAAGACGGGATTCGTACCAGGATGTGGCTCCCCAATGAATGATACCAGCTGCCTCAGGTGCGACTACGCCGTACGTGTGGACGTGGGCCATCACGTCGTGACGTCTACGCTTCTCCTCGATAGCAGCGGCGCCGAACTCGTCGCCTTCAATGCTGATATGATCTTTCATCTGCTGAATGGCGACATCTGAAATCGGCAGTCCGAGCTCCTTCTCGGACTCTGCGAGGTAGACCCAAAGTTGGCGCCATGTGCTGAAGCGGTTGTGAGGAGAGAAGATGTACTTCATCTCCGTCGAGCAGTATCTCGAGTTGAGGGGGCTACGATCCGTTAGTCAATTTTCCCATATCTCAATGCCAATTGCATGCCGCCTGGAGGATTTCGGCGCCGGAGCCGATCCTCAATGCCGCAGGTGCTCTTGCCGCCAGGACATCGACTCGAGCGCATTCCTTGATCTCTTTCCATTGCAAGACCAGCCGGAGCTCAGACTTCTCTTATTCGCGACCACTTCTCATATCAATCCGACTTCGCGACGAAACAGCAAAAATTTGTCGAATGTGTCATAGCACGACAGTTTTCGAACCAGCGATCTTGCAAGCATTGGAACACACTTACTTGTTGTAAACATGGTGATCGGTCGTCATCATGGAAGTCGGTTGTCCAGAAACGCCAGGACTCAGTACACCATCAAACATCTTGTACGCAGTCGACATTTCGCGGGCCAAATTTGTGCTGCGCACGACTCAAGCTTTGGGGAAGGATTCTTGGATTCCGAGTTTTAGCGAAAATCTTCTTGAGTCAGCGGAAAGACGAACCAGATCAACTGCACAAAGTGAGGAAGTTATTGCTCGTACCAGCAGAGGAAGTACCTTGAAGGACTTTGTAGCTATCTATCCCCAAGTCACAGTGATTAAAAATCGAAATCTGTACTGAGAAAGCGTTGTATTGGGTGAAGTGGACGGTCTCCGATCAATTGTGGATATGTCTTGGCGAAAGCCACTGTCAATTGATGAGCTTTCTAACTCGATTTGATTTAGCTTTGGCATTCTGCTGTCGGAACCCCCCTATCGTCCTCCACTTGTTGTCCTCTTCTGGCATTCTCTTCTCCATCTTTCTCGCACGCTATGGATTCTGTGCAAGTGTGCCCAACGAGCCCACATGCTCTGGACGCGTCTAGCCCTCGAGGTCCGCTTGCGTGCGTAGATGTCACTGTTTACATCTCCTGAAAACCGCAGCACAAATTTTCTTGAGTTCGTTCCATTCATTGCCTACGCAGAGATCTATCTTCGAGAGCAATCGATCACCCTTCTACAGCTCTCCAGAAATCGTAATTCCAAAACTTTTCCAAATGTCCTCCCTAAGCGCCTCAGTGCACATTCATCTCGTGCAGATCGAACCAGCCTCCAAACTTATCTCCTTCGGATCACGGTCGATCCATCCTCCATATCCTCCCACTCGGCATCATTGTCGTAGTCCTGAGCCTTGAGACCACCAACCCCCAACACGAGTCCAGGCTTCCCCTCCAACAAATCCTCCCTCGCCAAGATGAGCGTCTGCTCCGCCGTAAACCCCTTGGCGTGCATATCACACTTCCGCTCATTGTGGCACCTTGGCCCAGACTCCTTGATCGCTCCGAGAGGCATACTTTGGGGCCGCTCGGATGGAGTTCCCTTCAAGGCGCCTTGCTTGTACGCCCGAGAGTAAGAGAGACTGTACGTTGCCTCTGGGCTTCCGCGATGGAAGGGGTCACGCAGGATGGAGTCTCTGCGGTCTGAGCAGAGCACTTTGTTTCCGCGTTGCACCTTCGGTGGCTGGGCAACTTCCTGCAGACGGGAGGCACGCTTTTCATGGTACTGTCTCTGGGTTTTCTCAGCCATTTCGCTCTTACTTGAGCTGGTCTTGTAGATCGCGGCGGGGGCGCGGTCGGGGTGGATCTCTGAGACGCGCTGTGCGATTGGTGAGAGGCCTCCCATCTTGCTTCGGTGTGTGAGTGCGTGTGGTTTGTCTCTGAAAGCTTCGAGATTGGCTATGCTTGAGTATCGGGCGATGCGAGAGCGAAGCTATGATATGAGGAGTGGAAGCACAGTGGGAGGCATGTAGTATATGAAGTTGTGGGCGTTGTCCTTAAGAAACTGACTTTGGTGAGTACCACTTACTAAAGAGTATGAGGATGACCGAATGCTGGCTGTCCCGTGGAGTTCCATCATTTCGTCGATCCTATCTCTGGGCCGAGGACTGAAGTACTTTGGCTCCGCACGTAGAGGCCACTTGATGAGAATCTCACTAGAGATGAGAAAGAGTACGGCTTCCACCTTGACTTCCGTTCCTGCAATGAGGACTGAGGGACTACGAGCAGGCATGCCGGCAGATACGTTTCTCTTGCACTTGCAGAAGCTGATGGTGCAAGTTCGTACACTTTGTCATTTCTGTCTGCAAGATGAGCTCCCAGGCCCGCTGACTGCGCAAGCAGCTCGTCGCCACTCGCAGCAATCAATCGAGACGAGGAATTGAATCTGTACTTGCCAGCTTTCTGCCTCCAATCAGCATACCTACGACCTGATTTTCGCATCCTTGATGGCTTCGAAAGTAGCCGTTCCTGCGGAGCAGGCATATTTGGGTGAGGCCACAAATGTTTGACAAAGTTTGGATGCTCGATGAAGCTTGACCGATTGTTCTCATGATATTGTTCGGCTCTTGAGACTGAGATGGGGTTCTGCAGCAGTCATGAACACAATGAGCACGTCCTCCGCGGTGTTGAGGTCCCATGTTCTGTAATGGTCTTATTGCATCCACTCGACGAGTTTCGCTTATCTTGTGCCATCGGCGCACAATCCGGTGGAGCCACCTGGTCTGTAACTCGGTCATACCAAGATCAATCCGCTTGGCTTTGGCAATATAGGGCATGGACGATCTGTGCAAAGTAGAGGAGGAAGAGGATGCGTGAAGTCTGGAAAGCGCAGAATCCCGGCTATTTTAAGAACGCCAAGACTTCCCAGGTCATCTACACCTTACCCACGCTTCACGACTGCCGCATCTCGTAAGGCAAGACTGCTGCCGCGAAGCATTGAGAACACACCAAAGTTGAGAGCACAAAGATCGTAACACATCGCATCATATGTACGAGAGCATCATGCATCTCGGAATCTACTCAAGGAACGCCCATGATGGATGACCACAATCTTAACTAATCCTACGAGCCACAAAAGACCAGAATAGCACCGATCCTTCCCTTCCCTGATCTGCGTTTCGCAAGCTTGTCCGGGTACGAGAGCACAGCCGCAATGGCAAAGAAGAAACACAGACAGAGTTATGTAGCTTCTTTAACTGTAGCTCTGCTGCATCAGATGACGACGCGTCCTTTTTAGGCATTTTGAGGCCTGGTTGCATGAGATTGACCTCAGCTCTTACGATGGGAGAACGATCTAAGCAAGACCTACTTGCTGGACTCGCTGCGATATATCAGTCTCGAGACTTTTCGGATCTTGTCATCTTTGGGCGAGAGGGTGCGAGGCATGCAGTGCATCGTGCGATTGTGTGTCCGAGGTCAGAGTTCGTTTATCGAGCTTGTACGGAGGGAAGATGGAGGGTGAGATATGCCGACCTGCGCTGTGCTACCACAACTTCAACTGCTGATCTTAAGTTCAGGAAGGCGTCGAAGGACAAATAACCCTACCAGAAGACGATGAAGTCGTAAGACTCATAGTAGAATACTTCTACCTCCTAGACTACGACCCCATCATCCGGCTTCCAGATCCCGCAACACCAGCTTCAAGACACAGTTCCGACGCCACAAGTGTGCGAACAGATGCAGGAAACTACGGCCATGTATACGGAACATCCGCCATCAGCGCATTCGGTGGCCCGGCATCGCCATTCTTCCCACCTTTCAGAGCGCGAACAGATTCTGCTCTGACAATGCATGCGATGCCCCTCGGCGCGACAGAATACACAGCGTACAACACCAACCAGCCCAGAAGGCGTCAGCAAGCGAATCGAAGCATGGTGACTAGTCCGCCCGAGCCTTCACCGCTAGCAACGCAAGAACCTCATCTGGTCCTGCATGCACGAATGTATGCTGCTGCTGAACAGTACGGAGTCGGCGGGTTGAAAGCGCTTTGTCTTGATAAATTCAAGATTCAATTGACTCGGCACTGGGATGCGGTCGAGCTAGCGGAGGCGATTCATGTAGTATACTCATCCACGCCTCCCACGGACAAAGACATGCGAGAAGCAGTAGCAGATACGCTAGGATGGCATAATCGCTTGCTCGATAAGCCCGAGATCGAGGTCGCGATATTGGAGATCAATGGGTTGGCGTATGAGTTGCTGAAGCGCAGTAGGAGGGCCGAGCCGGAGTACATGGAATAGCAAGATGAAATTGAAGCTGATTGCGGATTTCCAATTCATATTACTACATGATCATCATCGCACTAAAAAGTCCTGCCTTTCAGCGCTGGGGCCTTCGCCTGCTGGGAGTGTAGGAACCTCATCATCCTTCTTCTCTTCGTGATTGATGAAAAGAAACGACAGAACCACGATGAATGCCCCCAACCAGTACCACGGCCCTGCTCTCTGGTTGTCCAGGACAATTTGGCCGATCAGAGATAGCGGTATCGTCAGACTCAGCCCGACAGTAACGACAATAGGCGAGGTCAGTAGCACTGCGTATGCCCATGCAATGTCTCCAATCAAGCTGCCTGCCGAGTTCAAGAAGACGACCAGCGTCACTTCTCCAGTCGGGGGAAGCTGAAATGTTTCGGCGCCCGTGTAATGCAGAATAACGAGCCCAGGCCAGGCAATCAGGACATTGATGAGGCCCACGAAGCCGAAGAAAAGCGGCATGTCGACTTTGCTTTCGTCGCCGATGCGCTTTTTCATGAAAACAGCATAGAGACCATACATGACTGCGGAGAGGAAGGCGATGAAGTCTCCGATTGCAATCTCCTTCAGTGACTTTTGCGGGAAGTCGCCTCGGTGTTCGTCGTCGTTGGTCTTGCCGGACAGATCCAGGCATGAGATGAGAGTAATGCCCGCCAACGACGCGAGCACGCCGAGCAATTTGCGCACTGTGAAGCGCTCAACTCTGAACATGGCCCCAAAAATGAGTGTGAAGACACTGCTCGTGCTGGTCAGGATGGTGGAGGAGGCCACTGTAGTGTACTGCAGACACGCTGCCACAAAGTAATTCGCCAGAAACCAGAGAGGGCAGAATTCCAAGCTGAGCCGCGCGGTTTGCATCACCGTCAGAGGCGCCTCAACAGCGTCTGAAGGTGGAATGCCCAAGTCCTTACCGCTGAGCACCTGGCTTCCTTCAACAGGCTCATCCAAGAGCGCGCTTGTGCTGCGCAGTATGGGACTCTCGTGATAGCCTCGGTCATTCTCTCCCTCTTCCTGCTTCAAAGCGAAGTATCTGCCCTTTGCGCGCATGCGCAGCTCGTCTAGCCATGTCCTGAGTGTTTCGGGATCTTCGCGCCACTTCTTGATCAGTATCGGTACCAGTGGAATAATGAAGAATGCTGTGTTGACGTAGGTGACGAAGTAGGGTTTCGAGTAGGTATCATCGGAGAATATCGACTGCTCGTATGTCAGCCTGCTGTCTCCCACATGTTGGCTCGGAAACTAAGGGGCCGTACGCTCGCAAGAAAGTTGGTGCTGGTCCAGGCGAAGATGGTGACGGTGAGCAGAAAGAGCCCAATTGTCCTTCGCGCCCATCTGCTGGACTTGACGATGCCGTTCGTGGTAGGGGCGCCGCTCCGCACGCTCGCAGCAATGTTACTACGGTGATCTCCCAAGTCCAGGGCAGGCGGCTCGAATCGCTCGTTGGCGGCAGGAGGCACAAGGGCCGACATCACGGTGCGCAGGATGTGTAGTCGCCAGGACTCGGAGGGCTCGCAGGCGGTGCGAAAATGTTTACGTCCATAGGAGGAGGACAGCCGGTGCAGTGTGCGGACGTTGGCAGTTGGTCGCGTAGCGAAGATAAAGAGGCACGCGGACGTTCGCGGGCGGGTATCAGGCCCACCGCAGCGAGCCTGGCATCCACCACGCCAAACGCCAAGCCTCCTATTCGTCGGTGTCTAAACGAGAACATGTCGTTCATGGTTCTGCTCTCTTAAAAAGCCGTCACGTTACATGTTCGGCCAGAACACCAATTCTGTTGCGAGTGTTCGCGGTGTGCATCGTGCTGACCGAGCAACGCTACCTTTTATGCGTGGCTTGCATTCTAAGCGCACCCTGCACGCCTACCACGGACCGCAGTCCGGTAGAACTGCATCATGCCAGGGCTGCCACGCTGAAGCTCAGATAGTCACAGTCGTTCAGCACAATCGGTACACTGTTCGACTGTTGTAAAGCGGGTCCGACAAGCATGTGTAGTAAGAGAAGCGTGAGGGGACAGCGGACTATATGGAGATGTGATGTTTGTCTAGAGTTCTGTCTCGTTGAAGCTGGGAGACTCTGAGTGTATTCGATCTGAGAAGCTTCGCAGGACGAAGTGATCTGGAGAGATGCGTCTTCCCCACAGCAATATCCTATTTGCGAAGCGCAGTATCGCGTTGCGTAGCTTCAATCGTGCCTCGGTCTGGTCCATCACGCAGCTAATATCCAACTTCTCCTTACCATGCGAGACATCCAATAAGCTGTAAATCGCGTTGTGAATATCATATGGTGCTACTTCTCCTCTCCACACTTCCCCCTTTCACCCGCCTCGTGACAGTGGTATTCTGCACAGGTATCGATGATATACACATCAAGTGGGCTCAAAATCCGACTGTCTTCGATATTCCAAATGAGATTGAGAATATCGCGGAGAGATTCTTCATCGAAACAATGGGCAATAGACGGATCGAATGGTGAGATCTGGGCCGAGGCGCCAGCTCGGGCGGTGAGCAGCAGAACAAAGCGGCGAAGAGCTGAGCCGGGCGCAGTGTTCGCGTAGACGTATGGCAGCATGTGAACTGGTCTGTTATGCCATTTGTTGATGACTTCGTACTTGATAGCATCGATGCATTTGTTCGCTAGCAATGGAACCTCGCGGCGATCACCTAGTACCCAGAGGCGACAGAGCAAGTCGAGAGAAGGGTTGGATGAGCTGACGATCGAGAGAGGAGGGTCGGTCAAGTCGATCTTTCCGCTGTACAGAAACAGCACGAATCGTTCCTAGGTGTCAATCTCTTCATCTGGCAACCAAAAGATGCCGTCTTGTGCTTCTTTGAAGGTACTGGGGTGGCGTAGCGCACCTTCGAAGTAGCCGGAATAAAAGATGAGAATGCCCTTATAGATAGTGAAGACCTTCGCGCCCGGATTTGGCCCAATTTTGACTTGCACTGTCTCATTGTATGCGCTTCTGGACCGATTTGTCAGTGCTTGCTTTGATGCAGCGAGCACGTTGCGGGTGCAACGCGAAGGGTTGCGTGACTGACCTTGGTGGAAAGCTCCATGCCGTTGACACAGGTGCCATCATCGAAGGAAGAAGTGATTTTTTGGTAGGTGCAAGGCCTGAAGCACCTGTTGAAAAGAATGACTCGGTGTTGACGGTAGAAGACTTGCTGCAAGGCCGCGTTTGCACTTTCATGCAAGTCGTGCATTAGCGGCTGTCGTTCGTTTGTGTCGCATGTGCCATGAGCAGCGCCCTGCATTCGCTCGCTACAATCTAAAGGACTGCAAGCATGGTCGAACAGCGCTTCGGGCTCACTGTTGGTGCTCACTCTTCCAGCACGTGCAGAAAGAATTGTAGCTGAGATTGAGTCGTGGGTTGTTATCTTCATGCACGCCAAAAGCCTTTTGGCGCATGCAGCAGATGCGGCCGAATGTCGTTGGTGCCTTACTCGGAATAACATTACTCTGACTTCGTTCCATACTTTCACCATCTGTCCTCCATCAAATGGGCGTTGAAGGACGCAGGACTATGGGCGAATGACACATGCTTGAGAGGACTTGATATTGCTGCGGACTTAGTGCGCAGATAGGCCGAGAACTCTGCTCACTCTTACTCCTGTATGCGGAGACTGCTCCCCAACTACAGATACGTTCATGCGTCGTGGCGCCATTTCTTCACCGACGGAATTGCAGCCGCGATTACAATGAGGACGATCAGTCCGAAGCGTGTCGGCGCGAGGCCAGTGTTTGGCTGAGTGCAGATGTTCATTTCTTCCCACATGTCACGCCCTCCTCGTGGGAATGGTACTCAGGGCACAATTTCAGGCTCCGGACATCTTCCTTGCTCCACTTCTTGACGGGGTTGGACTTCCAGACAACTTTCAAGATATCGAGCAGAGCGTCTCTGCCGAAGTTCGCCTCTCCGTCGTCCAAGAGAACCGAGTCAGAGCACTTGGCAATGATATCCACTGCCAGCCGACGCAAAGCCGAGCCGGGCATTGTGTTTCCGTAAATGTACGTAAGGGACGTGTTGGGCACAATCCAGAGGCTCGCGACCTTGTCCCGCAACTCGTTGATGCATTGATTCATCAATAGAGGTACTTCTCGGCGATCCGCAAGCACCCATAGTTTGCAGATAATCGGGAAAGCCTCCGGACCAGAGCCACAATCGATGTTGCGGCTGTAGATCCAGCACACGAACTTTTCGAAGATATCGACATCTTCGTCTGGTAATTCGAATGCCCCGGTCGTTGCCTCCACGAACTGGCTTCCTGGCCGTAAAGCAGCTTCGAAATAGCCCGAGTAGAAAGTGAGGACAGACCTGTGCACTGTGAACGCCCTGGGGTCGCGTCCTGCTCTGACTTTGATTTGCACAGTTCCATCATAAGAGCTTCTTTGATCGGGGTCAGTAAGGCATTGCACATGGCGCGAATGTGTCGGCACAGCGCAACTCGAGGCAGTAACTTACGCCGGCGGCAACTTGGTGGGCGTTGATGGTGGAGGCATGCTTGGGGAGCGCGACCAGACTTCTTCGCGTCCGCGAGTCACAAGATGTTGGTGACGAAGCAAGAAGACTGTGTTGTGAAGGCTGGACGTGGTGTCGAAGGATGACACGTCAGGTCAGTCTGAAATATGCTGAAGCAGTTGCCTGAGTGTGTTTGCCTGCGGCGCCAAAGCCGATGCATTGGCCACTCCTGCCCTTCGATGTGAAGTTTCTCGAATGGCGGGCGCTCCCTCTGAGCGATATGAAGGAGCGCAGTGAGGGGCGAGACCGATGAGATTCGCATTGTCAGAAATGAGACGGGTGTGAGAGCGACCAGGTTCCAGTTTGTCTGACCTTAGTCCCGTTTGTAGATGCCAGTGCCCCATGCCACGCGCAGCAACGCAAGGCCGACTGCCATGCCTATACTATCCTTGATGACATTCAACTTCGAGCCGACTACCTCTTTCCATCCAATTGGCACTTCGACCATGGGTATATCTGCGCTTTCCGCCAACATCAGCATTTCCACATCGAAGATCCAGCCTTCCGAGTGCATGTATGGTACAATATAAGGCAACGCCGGCCGCGAGAACAGTTTGAAGCCACACTGCGTGTCTTTGATCTGAGCCACCTTGGGCGTTGTGAGGAGCCAGATTCCGAGATGAAACGCGCGCATAAGGAGATTGCGGAGAGCGGATCGCTGGGCAGGTCAGTAGGTGCCAGTGAAAATAGCTTTACCAAAGAACTCACCTTTACAACAGCATCTGTGCCAACCATATGCGCTCGAGATCCAACACCCACAGCTCTTCCCTTCTTGTCTTTTGCCTTCTCGCATTCCAACACGAGCTTGCCCAAATCTGTAAATCTGCTTGCTCCATCGGCGTCTGCAAAGACAATGTATGTCCCTCTCGCGTGTCTCATTCCATGTGTCACCGCTCCGCCTTTCCCTCTGTTCTGTTCCAGGCTCACGACTCGAATCGTGCCGGGCGCAATGGTCGTCGGCTTAGCGCCACCATTTCCAATCCATGGCCCCTTGTATGTTGGCGGAGGCTTGCTGAGCTGATGTGTTCTCGCAAAGTTCAAAGCGACGTTGACAGTCTTATCCGTACTCCCATCGCTGACCAGAATGATCTCCCACCCTCTTCGCGGATCTCCCTGCTGTCCACTGGCCTGCAGTTTCCCATTGCTACTACTCCTGCTCGGTGTTCCATGGTGTCCGTATTGCTCTTCCAAGTACTCCACGGCCTCTTCCAACATCCCATTCAATCGGTGCATCTCATTGTACGCGGGTATCACTAGTGTCATGAAGCATTCGGCGTCGGTGATCTGGTGGGACTCTTCGCGGGGTATGAGGCCTTTTCGAGACATTTCTTGAACCGCAACATGATTGTCATACCAGCAGGGAAGTGGCTGTGGAGGAGAGATCTGTCCTTCGGCAGTCACAGTTATGTACTGCTTTTCGGCCTTGGTAGGCGGTCGAGGAGAGGGAGCAAAGAGCCAAACAATTGAGTACAGCTGAACATGTGTCAGTCTGGCTCCGAGTATACATGTCCAATTGTTGTAATACCCATAGGACGAATCCCGATAACATCGTGGCTCCAATGGCAATCCACCACACCACCTGCGACTGCTCTGCAATTACTTCCATCCCGTCCCACACTTCCTCTGGTATTGAATCGGCGGAATCCATTGTCGCTGTGCTCGAATGGGCGCAATCGGTTTATATTGGCGTTTTGGTATACAAATTAGGACTCTCCATCATCAACAAGCAACGTCAGAGAGTAGTAGCTCCTGAAGATGCCTGTGAGCAGCGGCTTGGGTTAATGCCGGAAGAATTGTTGGTGAGTTGGGACAGCTTGCCTCTGAGCTTCAAACATCGACCGGGATCAGCACCCCGGCCAAGACGCGACCACCTTCCTTAGTTCCACTTCTCTTTTGTCTCTTCACTCAAATACCTCTTCAGAAGTGGTCGACCCTCTCACGCGCTCGTGGGTGAAGCTCAGTCTCAGTCTCTGAGGTTCAAGCTCATGGCGCGTGGCTGAAGAATGACCACGCGGCGTTGACACGTGCAGCAACTCAATGCGCCTCTCGCAAGACTCGTAACAACTGTTCCTGGCCAATGCTATCACCAAACCCTACATGATCAAGCCCTACATACATCACCAAGCCCTACGTGACTCAGAGCCACGATTTCGTATTTGGGAAACCAAGCTCTCCCAGGCTTTGCGTTTCTGCATGGACGACGAAGGCAATCCTTGACCAACGCTCCTTGCAATGCCCTGATCAGACACGGTCGGTGAGCATGGCCGAATGAGCTTACCTGCAGCACAGTCTTCAACACCATTCATCTTTGGGTTCATGCCAACTACCGCTGGAAAGCACAACAGATATTAGGCCCAAGACAGTGTACTTCCGCCCCGGGCATTCGAGTGTTTGCTCGATCATAGTACCTCTCTCCGCCTTGTACTGTACCACTCAGCACTCTGTCTCGGGAAACGAGAAAGATATGAGATCAAAGCCGCGACGAGATATCACAAAGAGTGGAATTTTCCGACTTTCCGTTTTGCTGTCCGCAAGTGGCCGGCAACGATCTTCCCAAAGCTGCGTGTAACTTTACTGTGAAGAAACCTTGGATACAAGATACCAGGCCTTTAGTCAGGACAGAATGACTGTACAGCAGTGGCACATTATTGTAAGTATGGCTGCAAGACACCGTCACAATACCGGTTCTCGGACACAGCGAACGCCTGGAAGCATAGCTTTCACCTCAGTCGTCGACCGCCACAGCCCATTTGCTTAATTTTGATTGAGACTGTGCCGCAGAGCTCTGTTTTAATCACAAGCCATCGGGTGGGAAACGAACCTAACAAAATGCTCAGTATAGTTTTCTCAAGCCCAGCGGCTACAATTTTGACTGGAACAGTCTTCTTACTCCTCTTCCCACCCATGGCCACGCATCCGGTCTCCGCGCACGAGATGGGGGCATGTCTTACCAACGATGAAGCACAGCATATTGCTTCGCAATTTGTCCAACTCTTCAACGCAAACGCGACTGGTCAATCTCCAACCGGCACAGACATCCCCGTGTCTCTGCTCTCACCGGAATACGTCGACATTGATGGAGACGCGATCTTGTGCCGTGGTGGCAAGGAAGCATGTCGGATAGTTGGGCCGGACGCTCCATTGTTCAGTAATAGGGACCAGGTTCTAGAAGCGTACAAAGGCATCCCGACGGGAGAGACCAACGGCATCTACAAGGAGTACCAGGCACGTGTCGTGCATGCTTTTGCCAGTTGTGATGAGATCGCTGTGAGATATGAAGGTACTGCGAAAGCCAATAAGGGCAACCCAGGAGTGTAAGTCTCTTTTCAGGCTCTGTTTCGCGTCCCATTAGCGAGTTCTTTTTCTTCTGGAACCAATGGAGATCTATCGCTAACCAAATGGCAGGACTGCATCTGATGGGACTCTGATCAAGTGGCTGGGAACGAGCCTGCTGAAAGTGGATCTGCAAACCAGAATGGTGGAGCGTGGAGAGAGTAGTGAGGACAGGCTGACGCAATTTTCCAGCCTGGGACTTTTAGATTTGAACTATCTGTTGAACCCTCCGCAGTAACACCTGGACCATTTCAAGTAATATTGTCGACAGCTACAGCGGACCAAAAGCTTTACTTTCTTCGAGTTGGTGTTCTAATGCGTAGATGACATCTTCGTCGTGCTAATGGCAAGGAGCTCAAGCGAGCTGAGATGATGAGGTTATGGAAACATACAGAGCCAATTCTTGTAATTCTAGCGCTCGAGACTTCCTCTTGAAAATGGCTACAAGTCTTGCGCGAGTCACAAGGATCCAAGCCAAGGCTGTGGCGCTTAAGCTCCAGCGCAGTCCGCTCCGTTGCAGCTGGACAAATGCAAGCAGGGCCAGAGCTATGCCTGCTAAGTGGCATGGTATCCGGCATCTAAGCCAACGCGACACTGAGATCATGAGACACGCGGACACACCCTTTGCCGGCCTTTCTTCCATGTCCTGCTAACCTGGAGGGGCAAAAACAAGTGGTAGCAGTATACCGAGGATAAGTAGTTGCACAGAAAGAGGAGAAACAGCATTCGCGTCAAAGATCAAGTTCACATTAATCTCCACACCAAGACATGATTTGCTTAGCTTGTTGATGAGCTTTGGATCTTGAGGCTATCAGAAATCATGGGCCGCTACATACCCAATGCATTCAATCTGGCTGTCGTCGTTTATGTGGCGCTTGGCTCCACAGCTTGCTCATATGGACTTGCCATCCTCGGCAGCACGATCGGACAGCCATCGTTCTTCAGGTCTCTTGGTCTAGCGCAACAAGGCGAGCCAGGATATGATCGAACTGCGAATCTGTTCGCTGCCTTCAATGGCGTGAGCAGTGCGGGAGCATGTTTGGGGGCAATCTTCAACAGCTGGTGAGTACGAGACAGGACGGGATCGACAATTGGTGTTGCTTACTGTCTTGACTGCAGGTCCGCAGACGCACTATCTCGAAAACATACGATCCAACTGGGAGCCGCTATCCTGAGCATCGGAGCCGGACTCTGCGCTGGTTCTGTCAACGTTGGCATGTTTATCTTTGCTCGTCTGTTCGCAGGCTTCGGAATTGGAATCCTCGTCACCTGTATACCAATGTACCAAGCCGAAGTGTCGACGCCCGAAACGAGAGGCTTCATGGTCTCGATGCACGGCATTATGTTCGCCATGGGCTACAGTCTGTCCTCCTGGATCGGCTTCGGAGTATACTTCATCTCAGCGTCAGGCTCCGAAAGCACCTTTCCGTGGCGTTTCCCACTCGCATTCCAGGCAGTTCCTGCACTACTATTGCTCGTGGGCTCATTCTGGCTACCCTACAGTCCCCGATGGCTCATGCAGAAGGGACGGTATGAAGAAGCTGAGGCTGTGCTAAAGAGACTGCATACCCGAGCTGGTGATACTCACCAAGAACAAGCTGCGAAAGAATTTTACCAGATGAAGAAACAACTCGAGCAAGATCGTGCCTTGAAAGCAAAGATTAGTCAATTTGAGCTCTTCAAGACCACGTCCAACCGAAAGAGAGCCTTGATCTGCGCAGCAATGATGTGGTTCAATATGTTTACAGGTGCTCATCCTCCCACTCCCATCTCAAAACAGAAATCGATCTTAACACATACCCTCCAGGCGTCCTCATCATAGCCAACTACGCCGTAATAATCTTCACCGACCTCGGTCTCTCCGGCTACATGCCCCTCCTCCTCCTCGCCCTCTGGGTAACAGCCTCCTTCCCGGGTAACATCCTCACAGCCCTCTACGTCGACCGCTGGGGCCGGCGAAAATTCATGCTCGTGGGCGCCGTCGGCCTCACAATTTCCCTCCTCCTCGAAACAATTCTCCAAGCCCTCTACACCGGGACCTCCAACGTCGCGGGTCAACGTGCGGCGATTTTCTTTATTTTCTTGTTCATTATTTTCTGGAGTAGTTGTTTTGATGCGACGCAGTATTTGTATATGGCGGAGATTTTCCCGACGGATGTGAGGAGTCAGGGAACGGCTTGGGGCATGGCGAATCAGTTTGCGGCGCAAATTATTATTGTTGTGGCGGGGCCAATTGCTTTGGAGAAGATTGGTTGGAGGTTCTTTTTGGTTTTGTTGTGTCCGACGGCGGTTTATGTTGGAGTAATTTACTTCTTCTTTCCAGGTGAGTTTACTCAATCTTGATTCGATGTAGTGAGGTGTTTGTGGAAGACGGCATGCTAATGACATGTTGCAGAAACGAAGAATCGATCGCTGGAAGATATCAATGCCGAGTTCGGGGATAGTGTTGCGGTGCACTATTTCGGCGCTACGGAAGAGGAGAAGAAGGAGTATGCTAAGGCGATTGAGGCGGAGGGGGGAGCTTCAGCACATGTATCACATGTGGGCGCGAATGACAACGAGGTGCAGCAAATTGAGTCTGTGGTAAAGGTATGACATGACCAGGATCTGGATAATGCAAGACCATACACGTCTGAAGTACAACAGGACAGCTGCAAACGGGCTGGATTCGTAGATACATATCTACAGAAAAAGGAAAGTTTGTGATGGTGTACGAAGTCGACCCGCCGACTTCTCTCGTTTTCGTTCATGGTCTGTTCCTGTACTGTAGAGTACAAAGGGGAAAAGGTTTCGTTGTCTTCGTCGATTTCGTGCGGATTGTGGTGCTCGGAGTGCTGTTATCGTACTCTGGACAGAGCACCCGGCCCTGAACCGAAGTTCCTCATATTTGGCCGGACCGCTCAATGATGTGCTGACAGAGGCTCTGATCCAGTTGCTGCAATGACTCGGGACGCACGTGGTGTTCGGCCCAACGAGGTTTGAATAGAGTCGTCGCCGCACTTGTAGCAGAAGTTCCTGGCATCGCAAAAGGTCTTCGATCCCAAAATTGTCCTACAACATCTCCTTTTACCAGCCTCGTGCTGTTCGCAATCCTGTTGGTCTGTTGTCCGCCACTCAAGCTCCACCTTCCAAATGCTTCGACATAACTTCCTCCGTGGTTCGTACCAATTCTTCAAACACCTGTCTGACATATTTCTCCTCTGCCAAAGGATTCGCCGACACAATTCGGATCGCATAGACTCCACCGACCATCGTCGAAGTCAGGAACCATTCTTTCCTCGCATCAATCAACTCGAACACTTCCTTCGTCACATCATTTGCAGCTCTCAACGTCGGGTCGTCCTCATCCGCTTTCAAGCCTGCTGCAATCTTTGTGTCCACTTGATCCTGCTCCGGTCGCGGGTCCGCTCCATTAGCTGGCTGCGAAAGTTTGAGGTTTTGCCACATTTGAGGACTTATGGTGATCACAGTCAAGGCGAAAGCCGGCGGAGCCAGAATGCTGAAGAGGTCGGGCCTCGAACGCACAAGATCCGCGAACAGGTTTCCGAGGTTGATGTGATGTCTGATGTGTTCTTGTAGGCCTTTGACGCCCCATGTTCGGAGCACGAACCAGATCTTGAGAGAGCGAAAGCGACGGCCCAGAGGAATCTGCCAGTCACGGTAATCGGTCACGAGGCCACTTTCGGTGTACTCATTCTTCAAGTACGAGGGTGTGATGCTGAGGGCGTCGGTAAGATCTCTGCGTTTCTGAACGTAAAGACATGATGCGTCGAAGTTTGTGAGAAGCCATTTGTGCATGTTGAAGTTGAAGGAATCGACCATAGACATCTGTTTGGAAAGGTATTGGTGCTCTGGCAGCACCAGAGCTGCTCCTGCGTAGGCAGCGTCGCAGTGAATCCAAATGTCGGGATAGTCGCGAGCCACTTCGGCGATCGATTCGAAGTCATCAACAGCGCAAACACCTGTTGCACCAATCGATACAGTCAAGTAGTATGGATGGAGACCCTTCGCTTGGAGCTCTTCAATCTTCTTGCGCAAATCTTGACCTTTGAGCGCATAAGCCTCTCCGTGTCGTGTTCTGATGCTTCGGAAACGCGTCCCGGCGATAGTCGCTGCTTTCTGAGAGGAAGAGTGAGCTTGGTCAGAGGCCAGCGCAACGAGTCTGCCTCGCAGCTCGCATGAACGATCCTCGATCTCTTCTGCATCTGTGAGACCTTCCCTTTCGATTTGTCTTCGCACCCATCGCTCTCTTGCAGCGACCATGACAGTGACGATCGCTTCCGAAGCAGAGCCCTGGATTACACCACCACCTTGGCCTTTTGAAAGGAACTCTTGTGGCAGAGCAATGATTTTGGCCATCCAGTCTAACACCACAGTTTCCAATTCTGTGATTGCAGGTGAGCAGATCCAGTTAAAAGCTGGTGCGGTCAGAGCAGCACTCCACATCTCACCCAACATTCCGGGGTATGTCGAGCTAGCTGAGAAATAGGCCATGAATTTGGGATGCTGCCAATGCGTGATGCCTGGCATAATCGTTCGTTCGATGTCTTGTTGGATATCGGTCCATTGCTCGCCGACTTCGGGAGCTGTATCTGGCAGCAATTTGGGAAGGTAACCTGGCTGAGTCGAAGGCAGTACAGGTCTCTCCGCGATATTGGAATAGTACTGCTCAATCTCGTTGAGTGATGATGTTGCCGCTTCCAGAAACTGCTTGCCCGTCATGCCCAATGGCGGAACTGTGCGGTTATCGAGTTTGCTTTGGCCATTTGCGCCGGCAGCGGCATTTGTTCCGGATGCGTTCGTCATGTTGATTTACAGTTGCAAGTACCAGCGCGTCGTTGTGGTCAGAAGCGTTGGTTGTCAGCGCCGAAAGCTGTCAAGTTGTGGTCTTTGAATGTGTCGACATTGAGATTTCGGTCGGAAACGTGGAACGATTCCGCTTCCGGTTCTTGCGCCACAACCCTGTTGTGCCTGCGTCTCGCCCTACCAACGAGAAACCGACGGCTTTGCTTGCTAATATGCCGGCCGACGCGTACGCTGGAGCAGATAAAAGCCTTCCATAGACGCGACAAAGCGTAGCCGCCAGTGATGAAGCCGCGTCAAGACCGGTATGCGCGAGATGACTCTCAAGAGCTGACGTTTCCGAGCGTGTTATGTCGCTGTACACATGTAGTCTGCGACCTCAGGCGATGTTAGCAGATCGCCGTAGTAGTGGTCATTGCGGCCTTCTTCTTACTTCATGTGGCCTCTATGGTTTGCCATGCCGCTTCTGGTGGCTACAGCACAGGCTCCATTCGTGTAGCTCACAGTAGAGCAAGATGATGGACTTCCGACAGTGCGCTGATCAGAACCATATCGCTTCTGTGCCAAAGCTCCGGCGAGCAATGCGAATCGTCAAGACTTCTCGCAAAGCGCCTTCATCTTCGTACGAGGTCGCCTCTCCGAAGGACACCGTGGAACCCATCGCGAGGCCAGATACCAGCCAAAACTCTCTGTCGGCCTTTGGAAGTTGCGGATCGTGGGTTCGGCCGTTCATCGTCATCCGGTTCCTCGCTCAACATCCTTCGCCGCCGCTTGCGCTTCTTTATGGCCGCAACATCGTCACCTGGATGAGGACGCTTTCTGCCTCTGTCTGTCGCAGTAGTCTGAATCACATCTGGTTCCAGAGAAGCAGAAGCACTCCTCTCGGCCGCGAAACGGTGATTAACGACCTGCCAAGGCAAAGCACCATCTCGAAGGCGATGATGTGGTGCTCTTAGAGAGCTCCGCACGAAAGGCTCTCGTAAATCTTTCTCTTGAAATGCTGCCTCCAACTCGATCCCTCGCAAGCTGGAGATGGCCTTTTCGATCAAGTTGCGGTTGATTTCCTGCTGCGTGAGAGTGATGCCAGATGCTTCCGGCGCATCGACGAAGCCTTCCAAGGGATCGTCGCCAGCGGCATGTATGCTGGCGATCCACTGGACCAGATTTGAGTTCGCGATATCCATATGTGGCTCGCGGTGACGCTCAGTCGCGTGGTCATTGCAGAATCGTGGTTAAATGTTGCCAGGATTACGCGCAGCGCGTTGCGCGAACTCGGTCCGAGACTGTCTGACTTCGAAACCGCACTAAACGTCTATTGGGGAGATTTTCGATCCTGAGCTGGTCACGGGTTGTGACTGTGCGTGAGATGTGGTTGTTGATGTGAAGGCAAGTCTTTTGTTGGAAGTTGTGTTCTGCACAGACTCGATAGGCACCGAGAAGTTGCGCGCTTCGTCTTTGGCTTTCTGTAGACTCCTGTACCTGTTCCCTGCAGGTGGTGAGGAGCTACATTTATTTGTGCCGGGATGTTGGTGTTGCTCGGTTCGGCGCCGCGTGCTTGCCGCGTGAAGGGCAGGCGCCAAGCCTTTGTCACGTACTTAGCGCGTTTGCCTGCAACTCTAACTCTTCTATCTGCAACAACAAGAGTATTCCACACTTCCTAATTAACAGATGATGAGGATGAGAACTAAGACGGCTGTTGCGACGTTATCACGCCTTTCTGCTAGAACGAGGAGTTGAGAAGTCCTCACGAAGTCGGGAAGAGAACATTACTTCGCATGTGGTTTCACTGAAGATAGCCGCAGAAGAGGCAGATGCTAATAGCACATTGTTAGCCGCACATAATCTCATAAGAAAAGGAAGAAGAAGATGTGGTTCCTGGCAATTCTGCTGAGCCCCATAGCATCTGAGCGAAGGATGCCTGATATGCTTGAGCGGTAAATGTCCATCCGTGGTCTGCGTATCGATCTCAGACAGCGCACAGCGTACCACTCTCTGCAGAGAAACATGTTGAGCTCCATCCTCTTTCGCTCTCCACCGGGTATCTGGAGCCATCGCATAGGAACATCGCAGAGAAATTACATGCAAGTATGCTCTGAGACCTCAGAGTTTGGAACTGTCTTGAGTTAAAAGAGTGCCGACTGCGGCCGGTACTCCCACCCTGAGCAGCAGCAAGAAACCAATTTGAGCGTTCTGTCAAGCGATGTCGTCGAAGATTTATGAGCGAATTTTTGGATCATGTTGACAAAGGTTGGCATAAAAGACTGCAGATCGGAGGAAATGCCAGAAGGGATCTACTGTATGTTTCTTTCCGTATACAGTATCTTTTACCTCCGCATGAGCAAGACACGGTTCCGCGAGGCGCGAGGCGCATCTGCTGCAAAGTTTATCTTCAGTCTCGGCCTCAAAAATCTTTGCACGGTCATGCACATTGTCCGCGGCCTGTCAAAGGTTACTGCCATCCTGCCCGGTTTCCGCAGATAAGATCCGTCCTCGACACGTGGGATCCGGGTTCTGAATGATTCAGCAGCTCGAGTCCCCGCGAAAGGCCATTGGCGACGAATTCATGTTTATACACCATCGCTGCTGATGTGCCAGAAGCTACCAATTCACCACTGTGCGGTGAACGTGTCGCCACACATGGGCTGAGGGCGTCGGCATGGGTCACCGAATCTCTCATCGGTCTTGTGATGTTGCTGGAACGATGCAACCTTCCCCTTTATTTAGCAAGCACGCCCGCCAAGCCCCCACTTCATTGGCCCATCGGCACTAGCACAGAAGGCGAGACCCTGGAGCTCGAATACCTGGGGAGGAACTTACGTGTTCAAGAGAAAGTTATTTCACCGACTCCTTCGTCACAAACACCGCCAGTACTACTGCCCAGACGTCGCCATTGGATCTTGTACTCCATCGCAAGGTCGCTATCCTTCGCTCGAACCGACACGTCACACCGAAAGGCGCATAGATCCCCGCAGAGCAGCTGGTTCCTGCGACTAACCCCAGAGCCGAATCATCGACCACCACAGACGACATGGGTCTCAAAGGTACGTGCAGTGCGGCGGAGACGACTCGAGGAATGTTGTCTAACAGGTTGACAGCATTGATCCTCGTCGGAGGCTTTGGTACGCGTCTGCGACCATTGACCCTCACTCTCCCGAAGCCCCTTGTCGAGTTCGGCAACCGCCCTATGATTCTCCACCAAATCGAGGCTCTCGCAGCAGCCGGCGTTACCGATATTGTGCTCGCAGTAAACTACCGACCTGAGATGATGACGGCAGCGCTGAAGAAGTACGAGGAACAGTACGGTGTCAAGATTGAATACTCGGTGGAGACTGAGCCTTTGGGCACGGCGGGTCCGCTCAAGCTTGCGGAGCGCATTCTCGGAAAGGGCGATGAACCATTCTTCGTTCTCAACTCCGATGTCATTTGCGAGTACCCATTCCAAGAGCTTGCCGACGCACACAAGGCACATGGTGGGGAGGGTACCATTATTGTGACCAAGGTGGAGGAACCATCGAAATACGGTGTGGTTGTCCACAAGCCCGACCACCCTACACGTATCGATCGCTTCGTCGAGAAGCCGGTCGAGTTCGTCGGCAACCGAATCAACGCCGGTCTCTACATCCTCAACCCATCGGTGCTGAAGCGCATTGAACTGCGACCCACATCTATCGAGCAGGAGACATTCCCAGAAATGGTCAAGGAGGGGCAATTGCACTCATTCGACCTGGAAGGCTTCTGGATGGACGTGGGTCAGCCAAAGGACTTCCTCTCCGGTACTTGTCTCTATCTGTCTTCCCTCACCAAGAAGGGCAGCAAGCTCCTCACGTCGCCATCGGAGCCCTTCGTCCACAGCGGAAATGTCATGATCGACCCCTCCGCCAAGATTGGCAACAACTGCAAAATCGGACCAAACGTGGTCATTGGACCCAATGTGGTGATTGGCGACGGTGTGCGGATACAACGCTCAGTGCTGCTGGCTGGTAGCAAGGTCAAGGAGCATGCGTGGATCAAGAGCACCATCGTGGGCTGGAACAGCACCATCGGCAGATGGGCACGCATGGAGAACGTCTCGGTGCTTGGCGACGATGTGTCGATTGGCGACGAGATCTACTGCAATGGCGCTTCGGTGCTTCCACACAAGAGCATCAAGGCGAACGTCGAGAGTACGTACCGATGGACATCACGTCACCCCCTTACCGAGCGACCGCTAACATACATGTGCAGCTCCCGCGATCATCATGTAAGGTACATGGACTTGCGTCCTTCTTCTTCGACTTTTGGTCATGCCGCTTTGGCGAAGTGCCGGCTCTTCGCTCTGATATATCCCACAATGGAAAATGCATTGGTCCAGGCTAGAGTAGGCATATACATGGTGAGGATACAGAGGCGTTTGCGGCGTAGTCGGCGCCCCCGGACGCCACGCTTGATGTGTGACATTGGCACATTGCAGCCCGATGTGGCTACCCGTCCTTGTATTGGAGGGGTGGTGGCGAGTCGTCCAATGGCGATGGATGAAAATGCGAGCATGATGAATGCATACTTAATTTATTACGCATGTCTGCGATGCTTGACTGGGTTGTGTGTGTTTCCCCATGGCTCTCCACGCTAGTTTGTATTCCATCCGTCGCCGATGGGCGCTGCCAATAGTCGGAGCGATTGTAGGGGCTTGCCAGCCTTGTCTTGCCTTGCCTCGTGTCTCGCCACCGCGGTACGTGAGCAGTGTGCAGCAGGTTACAAGGCCTCTCATCAGCAGCCCTAACGATGCGGTGGGAGACAGGGTCTGGTGAGCAGTGGTGGCCGTGGTGGTTGTTGCGAAGCATCGCGGCAACGCCGTCCCACGGTCAGATGCTTCAGAACGGCCCATCACACTTCTGCCTCGCAGGGGTGCGGCCCCTCGGCCCACTCGTTCCGCGCGCGCGCATTGGTCAGAGCCTTCTGCTCTTTTGAGTGATGAGACAGCAGGGGCGGAAGCGAGCAGGCGTGGCACATCATCTCACGGCCAAATTCGTCGTCGTACAGCACAAGCTCGCAGCATTATCTGTTCTGGCTGGCTCGGGCCCCGGTGGGACACGGCGTGCCTGTCCTGTTCTGTCTGTGCCTGTGCTGTCGTCTCGGTGCATGTGCATGGCATGCAGCAACACGGGATGCACCCAGCGCGCGCTTGCCGGCGCGACGAAGACGCGAAGGATGGCGGTGTTCGCAATTGGCCGCTGCGTTACGTGCAGGCAGCATCGTCCCGTCCGGTGTGCAGCGGCGCGGACGGCCGATGCGGGCATCTGAGATCGTCTGCAGCGAGGTCGAGCGCGGACCAGACCCGTGTTCAGTGCACGCTCTCGCTCCCGACGTCCCCCAGCGCGTGGGTTGCACGTTTGCCTGCGAACGTCGACTCCCGCTGGGCGGCCTTCCTGGCGCCTCGCGTGTAGGCGACGCGGGCCTACGAGCGAAGTGGTTCTTCCAGACCCGCTCGCGCATCATCGTTGGGACGGGAAAAGGAGCAAACGCTCGAGCATAGAGTTCGCCGTGTCTGGACAGTCAAGACCGCGCGTGCGAAGCTAATCTGCTTTGAGAGCCTGCGTGCACATCTCGTGCGTCAACTTTCGACACTAACGCGCATAGGGTTCATGGCTTGCCAACTGCCCACACGCTGGTTGGTCCGTCGACCGCGACTTCGACATGCTGCCTCTGCGCCCTCTTTTTGCGAAGGATCCCAGCACCTGCAGCCCGGGAGCGCAAGGTGCTGCTCAGCCAATATTATGTCGCATGGCCCTGCCATCACGCGAGCTGCACCACGAACCTCTCCGTTTCTCTCACCATCCAACTCTCTCTCTC
>JAASFF010000914.1:328262-534555 GCA_013365195.1 Cercospora citrullina
CGGCTCATCTCCCTTTTGAACTTCTTCTGGAGGCCCGGACACAAGACTTCTCCAGGCCTACCCGCAACATGGACAAGACTTTGTGTTTATGCTTCCCGTGCATCATCAGCTATCTGGGAGGCTACATTCATCCTACGAGAGAGAACCAATTCTACCCGGCCCTTCAGCACAAAGGCTTTACCTTGACTGAGCAGAGACTCATCGCCGAGGAGTGGTACTGGGTGGCATTTGAGCGGGAGACTGCTGTCAGAGATTATTTGCGAGGCTATGTGACCTTTCGGGACGGATGTTGGTGGAGGCCTCCGCCTCCGCCGCGCGCGAACTCGACGGTTTCGACTCCGTCGTCAGCTTCTGTTACCGGATCAATCACTTGAGAGGTCATACCCTGTGGTGGCGGATGATATGACCACCAAATCTTCCTTGGGACTTTGAGCGTGCACAAGCCGATCTATTCCTGGATACACAAGACATGGCCACTATGCCAATGGGTTCGTTCTTCAGTTCCATGAGCTTTTGCAAAGTTCAGAAAGATCGAGTTTGTGATTTGCGGAATTTGGCCCAGCGCCCACATTGCAAGGCGAACACTCCAGGCCTGCTTCCGTCATACGGCATCACTTGCGCACCAATTTGCCAGCTTTCGTGGACAGCTCTGCCCGTATCCATACCTTGGAAACCTGTTTCGCCAAGCTAAGGAATAGTCTAGTCGAAGCGAAGTTTCACGTATCAACCTTTCTGTCGCGGCGGACCTATTTGCACGCGTTCTTGTCAATTCATAGATGAAGCACGGGATCCTCGGGCGGGACACTGGGGGCGAAGCAATCAAGAGTTTCCCAAGGATGGATAGCTGCTGCGGTTTCTAGCGAAGGAATCTCAACTCCCGTTAAGCGATATGCACGTTGACGAGGCCTCGTTGGGCAACGCTTACGGCGGGATGGCGACGATCGGATTTCATGTGCACGAATACTCACGATCTATGGAGTTGTCCATGATATTTCTCTTGCGTATCTCTGGACTGCCAGTCTGCGTTAGATTTCTGGCACGTCTTGCATGAGCGCTCGGTTGTATTCTAAGCTCAAAAAGGATTTCGCTTCGACGTTCTGTCACTGGGGCCTTCGTCGTCAGCATACATTTCACCCCTGCTGCTCTACTGCAGTCTTGAGCTGCACGTCCAAAACTACGCTGCAGCTTGCACTCATCATAGCACATGTAACGTTACTGTGGCCCAAAGTTGCCACAACGCCCTATCGTAAAGGCTTTCGTCAAATCTGCTACCCGCCACTAGAATCGGAGTTAGATCTGGCCCCATCACAACCCTATCTCATCACATCTCATCGAACGCCAAACGCTACTTTTCCCACGATGCCTCCACGCCTGGTGCCTTGGCGTGGTCGATGCTTCCGGAGAGAGGCTTGCGTATGCCCTGCCCATCCAAGACGGCCTGTTCGTCTATTCATGCCCAACCGCCAAAACTTATTCTAGCGAGCGAGTGGTGAGATCCCGTACTCGTGTCAGCAAAACATGTCACACATAGAGACATACGCAACGACCAATCGCGCCGCGACCATTTGTCGGGTCTTGATGATCTTTACTGCTGTCGGACTTGACGCCTCGAACCTGCACACAGTACAAAAACCATTGTTATACTTCACCCTTCCTTCTGCTTCTCCGCTTCGCTTCACCCAGCCGACGAGCCCTAAGCCATCTGGCTGCAATCTGCGTACATGTCACTTGTTGCGCGATGTACAAAACGCCACTTGCCACCAAGACTGTTTACTGCAATTGATAGACATGTGAGGTACAAATTCAGTTCTGTCGCGCCGTTTGGTGTGCCGTTGACCGTTCTGTGTATGTATTGATGCCCAATTGTGGCGCTTTCCTTTCTCTGTGGGAATTTCTGCCGGAGACGACAGCGGGAAGGTCTTTGCCAAGAGTGTGGAGGGTTTCTGGGATTCTGGGGACTGGAACTTCATGTCTTGATGCCTTTTGACATTCATTTTGTTGGTTGTTGGATGGAATCAGTGATCGCGTTTGAGGGACTGAGGCTGATTGTGCATGTACAGTATTTTGAATGGTTTGGTTTTCTGGAACTTCATGTCACGAGTCACGAGCTACCTCGAGAGAACCGGACCTGAGGCACCAGTCTACTAGAGGCAAGAATACTCACAACCACAACCACAACCACACCACACCCAAGATAGAACGAGCGAAGGCACGCGCCTGATTTGTGAGATAGATCACTAGACCTCCTCTATGCCTGGTTGTACTTCAAGCCGTGGGTCTTGCCCTATGCACGTTAGCTTACATAAAAAGGGTTTGTGTCTGCAAACGTGGAAGGCGCTCCAAACCTTTGCGGGGTTGCATGGGTGGGTCTACTCGACCTCAGACTAAGGACAACGGCAGCTTTGCACGGCACCTTTAAAATGGACGAGTCGGCGCCAGCAGACAGTGCCACGCGAATGGAAACCACAGAGTCCGTGCCGAAACTCAAACCCACCACGGCAGCTTCTACGTCCGCACGGAGCTCAACCGCAACGATGGAAAAGTCTCGCTTGAAGCTTTTGTATATAAAGAAAGTACGGCCGATGGGATAGTTGCATGTTGACGACACAGTCAGTCATCTTTGACCCCGGAACCATGCGCAGCACCTTGACAAAGTTCGATGACATACCAGGACAGCTTCCAGAAGCTACAGTGCCTGATGATGCTAACTACGCTGATATCGGCCAGAACGTTATTACAAGATTGAATAACTTGAACAAGCATGATCTGGCGACCTTCGCTATATGGCGAGATATCCTGTCCTTTACTGACACTTTTCGCACTTTTCACTCGGCCGATACCGTGGTCAGCACACTGTCGAAGCTTAGTGCTAGCAGAAAACGCTCAGACTTTGAACTGGTGTTATGTTCTGAAGCAAGAAAAGTGCAAATCCCTGATCCTCTGTCTAGTTGGCTAGAATTTGATATATCATTTACAACACGAGATGAGGGTCTCATCGGCACCTGCGCTGGCATCTTTTCAGCCATGCGAGCTGCAGATGGTACTTGGAAAATCTGGATGCTGCGAACTTGGCTTGAAAATTACGAAGGACATGGCCATCCCGACAATATCAGTACATCGGACCGAGTCCCCGAAAGCAATGGTAACCAATCTGTCTACGAGGCGGCCATAATAGGAGGCGGACATGGCGGGCTAGGCGTAGCAGGACGGTTGTCTGCATTAAACATTTCAAACATCCTTTTCGACAATCGACCACAGATTGGAGACTCATGGGGGCACAGATACGATTCTGCCAAGTGGCATACGATCAGAGAATATGGCAATCTGCCCTTTGGACGCACTTTCACCGAGGCCGATCCCAATTCACTTCCTGCAAAGCGTATCGCTGCGGCTTATAAAGACTGGTCGATCAAGTACGGCTTGAATATACGAGCTGGGACTCACATTCAGAAGGCGAAGTGGGATCCTACGAGCGATATCTGGTCCATCACAGACGGAAAACAAATATGGAAAGCCAGAAACCTCGTTCTCTGCATCGGTCCGGGTGCAAAGACTCCCGTCTCTCCAAGTTGGGCATCTCAGGAGGCAATCCAAGCCAGCGGTTTTCAAGGCACCATCATCCACTCCGTCAACTACCATAACCCCAAGGGCTTCGAAAGCAAACGCGGCATCGTCATCGGCACAGCCAACACCGCCCACGACGTCGCCGAAGACATGGCCGACTTGAAAATGCACGTCACCATGATCCAACGCAACCCAACTTTCATCCTTCCAAGCGAATGGCTGGCCATGAGCCACGGAAGGAACTACAATCTCGACAAACCAGCACATGTAGCAGATCGACAAGAAGCCACAATGCCAAATAAAATCGCGCGAGAACTAGTCAACCGAAACATCCACTTCCTCGTCAAACAGAATGTTAAACGTTTCGATGATCTCGAAAAGGCGGGTTTCAAAGTCGATAGGTTTGGGGATCTGCTTACGAATCTTTCTGTGAGGTTTGGGGGACATTATATTGATGTGGGATCCTGCAGGCGGATCGTTGATGGGGAGATTCAAGTCAAACAGGGCCTGATACGAGGTTTGACGAAAGAGGGATTGCGATTTGAAGATGGGACGGAACTTAAAGCGGATTTAATCGTGCTTGCTACGGGCTTTGAGCATGATTTTAGGAAAGATGCCGCGGAGATTGTTGGGGCTGAAGTCGCTGATCAGATGGATGATTTTTCTGGTCCGGATTCGGAAGGGGAGACGAGAGGGTATGGGAAATTTGCTGGTCGTGAGTTGTCCCTCGTCCTTTTTTCATCAGTTGTAGAATTTTCATTCGCTGACATTCATGTGTCTCTGCAGATCCTCATCTGTACTATGGTGGAGGAGAAGTTCGGTCTTCGAGATTTTATTCTCAATTCATTGCGTTGCAGATTCAGAAGGAGAGTCTGGGATATCCGCTGCGGCCTTACTTGGAGGATCGGCTGTAGTGTTGAGAGTATATCGATTGACTCTTACAATTAAATCTTACGCATGTTCTGAGGGCGTTAAGGAAATAGTAAGGGATTTAATTTTCCGTTCCAATTGCGAAGATATTCCGACTCGTCTTGGATGTTCAACAAGATATCTATCACACTGCATAAAATATTAATGTGGGGCGTCAAAAGAGAATTTACCCATGTTGTGCAAATTTCAGACTCCAGACCCTCCTCCCTGTTCGTTCCGTTCATCAAAGGCTTCATCAATCGTCATGGTGATCATTGGTTCTCACCTCTCAAACATCGTTCTTCTTTGCGTCGTTTTGGCCATGTTTATGGTCTGGAGGGCCATCGCCAGGTCCATGCTTCGCCGGAACACTCTCAGCCTCCGAGTACGCGCTCTGAGTAGGATATGACCACGAGCTAGTTTCGTAGCCCGGACCATATCCTCCCGGCGGGTGTGTTGGCCAAGCTGTTGTCGAACACGTTGCTGCTGCTTCCGTGACGGTTCTGGTGACAGTTCTCGCCGAGCTCGCAGGGACTGTGTAAGTGGTTACATAGCTACTGGTAACAGTCGTAGTCTTTGGAGAGTGAGGAGAACCGGACGTGGTGATTGTCAATGTTGCACTTTCGGTCACAGTTTGGGGGGATTTTGACTGGTTTGCTGTTACAGTGCATGTAGTCGTGTAGGTCTTTGGAGGAGGGTAGTACGTCTTTGAGCATTGTTAGCTATCTTTACCGAGTTTCCATTTAGCTTCATATGCGTACGATGGTCTCTGTGGAGTTATGAGGAGCGTGTGTCGGTTTTGGTCCGCAAGAAGCTTGGACCGTGACCGTGGTTGGCTTGTACTTTGTGGTGACAAAAGTCAAGCTGTCGATGTCTGTTGTTGTCTGGACGTAGGTCGCGCCGGGAGCAGTGGAAACTTTGGTGATCGTGACCTCTTCTGTTGCTGTTCGGTGGTCGGTGATCTTTGTCGAAGGTCAGCATAGCGCCAGTGATATCAGATTACGTTCAACTTGCGAATTTGGTCTGTGTTTCTGTTTCCTCGACTGTGACGGTCGATGGAGCGAGCGTCTTCGTCGTGACCTCTGTGACTGGTATTGTATATTTCTCGGCTAGATGTTGTTAGTTCTTCTCTTAGTTGTATGTGAAAAATTTATGTACTCTTGGTAGAGGTCAACGTGGATGGTGCTACAGTCTGGGTGACAACAGTCACGATAGGTTTGGTGAAAGTGATCACTACAAATTGTTAGTTCAAGAATCCCAGGGGGACCAGAGAATTGAATGTACCTTCGGTTGACACAATCGTGGATGGCGCCAACGTTTTGGTAGTCCAGCTGATTATCGCGGCGGTGCGGGTCTCCGTTTCGACCGAAGTCACAGTGGACGGAGCAAGGGTCTTGGTAGTAGTCTCATAGACAGGCTTGGTGACAACCTCGTAGACAGTAGATGTAGACGTTTGAGCTGGGAGAGTGCTAGTCCAATACGACGTAATGGTACTTGGTGCGACAAAAGAGCTGAATTCTGTTAGAACCCGACCCTAATCATACTCAGAATTACTCACGTGATGGTAGAAATGAAGTCTGAAGTGATCGTTTGGTAGTCGGTGATCGTTGCGGCTGCTTGCCAACTCGTACTGGTGATGGTTGCAGGAGGCAACGTTTTGTAGCAAGTCTCGATCGATACGCTGTGGCTCACTATAGTCTCCGTGACGGTTGCTGGAGCAGCGTATGATGTGATCTGGATTATGGGTCAGCATGGAAGACAGATGACAGGATAAGAGCGAGCTACTGTCGTAGTATAGTCCTTGGTGATTGACTGGGTGATGTAGGAAGTTTGAGCCGGAATAACGACTGTCACCTATGCCGATTCAGTGAGTAGCCATTGAGGTACGTGGCTTATTCAGAACTGACCGTCGTCGCTGGGCCCGCCGGGACTCTCGATGTCACTACAACTGTAGACATCTGCTTGGTAGTAACAGTGGCAGTGGAGTATTTGGTGCTTGCTGCCAAAGTTTGAGTGATGTACCGAGTCTCGACTGGTCCATCAAGAACAGTCGAGTAGTAGGTGGTTGTCGTGCCTGTTCAGGTCAGAACTAGCTGGAGTATCGATGTCGAGGGTACCACGCTTACCTGGAGCAGTAACAACCTTCGTCTCCGTCGATGTATGCGTGTTGTAAACGGTCGAGTATTCAACTTCAGTCTCTTCGACAGTGACAATTCTGGTAGGACCAGATACAGTACGCCACTGGGTGATGGTGGAAGTCGGCTGGACAGACTTTTCCGTAACAGTAGCACCCGGCAGAGAGGTTGTAACGCTTTTCGTACAGGTTGTTGTTGAAGTCTTGGTGAGGTAGCTGTATTCCCATGCAGTCGTTGATTTGTAAATTGTCGTGTGCTGGTAAATTGTTGAAGCATTCTGCCCAGTGGTTTGATATTTGGTGACTGTAGAGTAGATTTTCGACGTGACAGTGGTGCCAGGAGCAGTCTGGGTCTCAGTATGGGTGGAAGGATGGCCGATGAGCGTCTTAGTCGAGTATTCTGTCACCGTGCTCACAGGGCCAGCAGGTAAGGTCAGTGCCCATGTATCGCATGCTGACGATGAGAAAGGACCGTAATTGGGCGGTGGACCCACTGGTCGAGAAGTGTGGGCTGGAGGGAAATGAGGTGTGAAGGGCTGAACTGGATCTGTAATGATTGTGCTGGTCCAGTGAGTGGGCTTCGGGGCACTCGACGAGCCATCTTCTCCGCCGTACGCCGGGGAACCTTGAGGCACGCCACGTTCCTCATGCCTGTTCCATGGTGATGCGATCGCATACGAAGCGTAGAGCAAGAATATGAGATGCTTTAAGCTCGTCATGGCAGTGCGAGGGCAGCGCTCAACGTACGAGAAAGGTAAATTGTCGGTCTTGCGAAGCAATAAACACGAAACGAGAGAGGAGTTCTGTACTCGTAGAGTCAGAAATGCTGATCGGTGGAGAGAAGGGGCATGAGAAGATCTAATGGTATATTTGTACTCGCTCAACAACGTTCAGGCCATGCCAGTCTGGCCCAACGTCAGCTTGTTGCTCAGCAGAATGGCAGGATGATGTCTGGCAGTGGTGCCTTTCTGCAGTGAAGCCTTCTGCGTAGCAGAGGAACGAATATGCCAGCGGTCTGCAGGGATTCGCTGCTGTCACGCTTTCCGATCTGGTAACCACGGCGACTTCTGAGAAAAGACGGCATTTCGTGTGCATCGGCCCTTCACCAGCCATGTCAGGCCTCGGATCCCGTGATGAAATGCTGTTTCAATGCCGATTATTGATAGTCCATGGAGTTGGACTTCACATCGAAGCTTGCATCCGACCTGGTACGTTGCGACGCAGTAGAACAGGCGGTATGCCTCCATCAAAGCTGTGGAGATAGCAGCATGTAACTGCAGGAATTCTCGTCGTGCAGCGTCCGCACCAGCAACAAGAACAGGGACACGTGCAATTCAACGCGTCGAAGTAGCTGAGGAGAAGTGAGCACCACATAAGTAATAGCACCACATAAGTAATGATCTGTGGCCTCCAGACATGTGGTCGCAGCATGGCAGCACTATGCGCGTGCTTTGCTGATCACTGAAGTGGCATGTATCTTGTCATACTGAGGCTGACCTTCGGCTAACAACCAAGAATGCCAGCACTTCTGGATCACAAGAGTATGTCCCGCATTTCGTATCTGCTGGGTTTGGAAACGGAGGAAGATGGCTCCTCGGTGGTGCTAGAGTGTGACGTGACCAGTAAACCTGAGAGGAAAATCATGGCTGCCGATAATTCTACTCGTTTGGTAGGCTTACCACAGAGGAATACTGCATGAGTAAATCAGGTTCGTTGAAGGCACACACGGGTTGACGCAGATCTTGTCGCGGGGGTCTTGTGTTACCGCCAAGTCCGAAACGTGCGATCATGCATACGGTCGACAATATTTCCATACCGTTGCTGGGTCAGCTGGAGCTCGGTACGCATTTTCGCTCCTGCCCAATATCAAACTTCTGTTGAAGATCTCTGCTCCATCGTGGAAGACGACCCAAGCTGCGAGCGGACCAGTAGTGTAGAAATATACCAACGTAATGCCGATGCAGTCAAGGGCGATCGGGTTGGGCAGTGGTAAGCTGGGCAGAACAATGCTCGTCGTGGCTGGTGAGGATATTGCTCCTGCAGGTACCGCAGCCAGAGCAAAGGATTGCGATGCTTGCGCTAAGCAGCGGTCTGAGAAGGCACAGCTGCAGCACCGCGAAGTACCACGACTGTCTTTGATTCATCACTTCGTGATCAGTCAGTCGTGCGCCGGTGATACATACCTAAACGTGAGCAGACGGTCACGTGAAACGAAAAATTGCCCACGTTACAGATGGTTGGATCCGGACTGATGGCAGCCGCTTCCTCTCATGGCTTCGTCTTCAGGAGGTCGCTAGGCAGACATGGCCTGGGATGAAATTCGAAGAAGTCGAGTGGGGTCCTGGTATGGCGAGGAGGTGTTTGATCTGTCGCTCCTCGAGGAAAAGACTGTAGCATCTTGAGTCGCTATGACGAACAAGGTGTTCAATGTAAACGTTTTCCCGTATCGATCCAGAGATCGTGCCAGTTGACGTGGTGGAGGTGGAGATGGGAAAGAAGAGGAGGTTCACATGCACTGTGCATGCAACATGGACTCGTTGCTTGGCGCACCGCCACCAGCCGGTCCCAACTCCGCTGTGCCGCTGCCCCGCCAAACCACGGCGTTCTGCAGCTAATGCACAAGGACAATCAGTCACATCGCGTGCCAAAGTTCTGTTCAAAGCTACGAAAGTACAGTACCAAGTACACCACTCCTCACACCATGTCAGATTCACAGGAAGCTCCTCACGGGCCCGACTCTACCTCCCACGTCCTTGCAGACGCGACGAACGCGAGTGCGTCATCCGGCAACAACGAGCCCGCAGACACAAATGGCACTTCGTCCAAATCAAGCACACCGAAGAGCAAATCGGGCTGGGATGGCAAGTTGCGAGTGGGAAAGCAGGCCACGCTGGCAAACCCGGAAGCTCTTGAGGACTCGGACTACTCAGACGAGGATGCACCTCCCGTAGACCAGATCGATGCCGATGAAGATTTGCTCGCGGGCGAAAGCCCAGACGTGGAGGTGTGTACGAGCTCTCCAACATGGTTTCGAACTTACTGAGACATGGACTGCAGGAAATCGAACTCCTGCACTCTAAGATCACTTCGATGGCAGCGCTACACCTCGAACGTTTCCAACGACTCAAACGACTGTGCCTACGACAGAACCAGATCCAGAAGATCGAGTTACCTGACACATGCAAGGAGTTGGAAGAGCTGGAGTTATATGACAACTTGGTCAAACACATCGATGGTCTAGAAGAATACACGGCGCTCACAACGCTCGACCTGTCATACAACAAGTTGAAGCACATAAAGCGAATTTCGACGTTGACCAACCTTGATCATCTTTACTTCGTGCAAAACCGAATATCGAAGATCGAAGGGCTAGGAACGCTCACGAAACTCACATACCTTGAGCTGGGAGCAAATCGAATCAAAGAGATCGAAGGCTTGGAGACGTTGACGAACCTTACAAGCCTATGGCTCGGGCAAAACAGGATAACGGAGCTCAAAGGACTCAGCACGCTGACAAATCTGCGTTCGCTGAGTATTCAAGCGAACCGTCTCACATCGCTCAACGGGATCGAAACAATACCGCAGATAACTGAGTTGTACGTCTCGGACAACAAGATCGAGTCTCTTGAGCCAGTTCGGGCGTGCACGAAATTGGAGATACTCGATTTTCAAACGAACCCCATCACCTTGCTCAAAGGGCTAGAAGACCTGAAGGACCTGGAGAACGTATGGGCGAGCAACTGCCAAATCGAAAGCTTTCAGGAAGTGGAACGAGTATTGAAGGATAAGGAGAAACTGGAAGAGGTGTACCTTGAGGGCAATCCGTTGCAAAGAGCCAATCCGGTGTTGTATAGGAACAAAGTGCGATTGGCTTTGCCGCAAATTTCCAAGATCGATGCCAGTAAGTTTTACGACGACTCCACTAGAAGTTGTTCTGTGCTGACCTCCTTCACAGGCTACGTGAAAGCAACCTGAGTGAGGGAATTCAGCCTTGCCGTGCTCATGATGCTAGCCGCAGATGCACAGGCTGCGGAGAACCTGCAGATTCAGCATAGCATAGGGCGGCGTTTATTCGATTCGGCGACATTTACAGCACAAGTGAGGCTGTATCTCAATGACGATAGTTAAGCGATACCTGCTCGCAAATACACAGAGCAGAAAAGTATCCATATAGTTCTAATCAGAGATGGGATATAATTCCGACGTTTGTCTCTCCGTCACACATCGGCCGTCTAGTGTTTCCATGCTATCATTTCACTTTTCATTCATGCTGACCTCCATCTGAGTATCTCACGCTCCAGACCAGTTCTCTCCCTCTACCCTCTAGACTAACGAGACGCTCTCTACGCTCCGTCGCCCCAGATCCCTACCACACCCATCGTGAAACCCGTCCCAGCAATCAACGTCCTCACAAACTCCAAATACTGCTGATCCCTCGCACTCTTCTCAATCTCCTCTCCATTTACCTCTCCCACTTCATCCTTCGTCACTCTCGACTTCAATCCCTTATCCATCGCCAGATTCAACGCTCCGCTCGCCGTCGCTACAATCGCAGTCCAGAGGAGGTAAGGGTGCTTGATCCTCGGAGGGGAAAGTGCGAAAGCTGCAACGAGCGAGATCGTGGAGATGGTTGAAAGAGCTCGAATGTGCAGTGTTGAGAGTCGCGTTGTTTGGTTTAGAGTGTACGCAGCAGGTTTCGCTGACGGGAGGGTCAGAAGGCTGGGGAGGGATTGTGTAGAGAGAGTGTAAGAGACGCCCTGCGAGATGAGTGTGTTAGCTGGGCGGTTGCGGTTGGGTTTGGTGGCGGGACTGGACTGTACTGTGAGGAGGCCTAAGCTGATTGTGCCGACGAATTTGCAGAGCGCGATGGCGGACGGCATGGTTGCGAGTGATTTGCTTCAGTCGCGGCTGTGAGGTTCGATGCGCGGTGGTTGGTGATAGTGGTCGCGTGGATGTGAACGAACGGTTCGTGTTGACGTCGTCTCCGCCATGGAGCTTCTGATGCGATGCGGCGGCGGCCCGAAGTGGCTACAGCATCTCCTCGTTATCATCGTAAGCAAGCTATGAACACTGTCTATTGGTGCGATGAGCATGCTTGGAAGTTCACTTATGCTCGATTTTGACATGAGCTATGGACGAAGTAACGCTTCGCAACTGCAGTCTGGGTCTTTCTGGGAGAAGACGACGTACTCCACAACGCTTGTTCTTCTTTAAAAGTTCAATGGAATTTTGGTTAGCATTACTTGGAGTTTGATGGAACTTTAGCGTTTCCTAGCTGGCGACCCATCATATGTCTCTTCTTCTATGTACTTTGTGACCATTGAAGTGTAGGACGTAATCAGTAACGGTGGAGGAATCCACGCATACAATCACCCAGAGAATTTCTAAATCGTGCAAGCCAACATCGCGGTTACATCTGTCCAAGCCGTGTTGACATGGCACGTTCGATACAGCGTCGAGATACCGTAGCTGCTTTAGGCCTCCGTAGTGCATAGGCCAGAGAGTTCGGCTATCACCACATGTGGTAAGCACCTTTCGGCATCATCGTTCACCCTCGGTGCTAGGTGAATACTAATCCTAGAGCTCCTGCATTGACAAGCACATGCAAGCATAAGTACTTGTAAGTCAGCATCAAATCAATCTCACTAGCCAATGGTCTCATTGCCTGTTCCCCTCGCAATCCCTCTCTCAAACAATACGGCCGTATAAACAGCTTCCCTCGGCAGTCGCTCTTACCATATTACCAGTAGACCCTCCTCGACCTCTTGGAATACACTAATCTCTTTACCCTCTCTCATTTCCATCCCCATACACTACAACCATGCCCGTCCCCCGCGAAGAATACCTCTCCGACGTCTGGCGCGACAATATCTTCAAAGACAAAGTCCTCTTCTGCACCGGTGGAGCCGGCAGCATTTGCTCAATCCAAGTCCGCGCCTTCGTAGCCCTGGGCGGAAACGCCTACATCATCGGCCGCAATGTCGAAAAAACCGAATCCATGGCCCGCGACCTCGAAACCGCGCGTCCAGGCTCCCGCGTCATCGGCCAAGGCAACGTCGACGTCCGCAACGCCGTCGCATTAAAAGAAGCAGCCGACAACTGCGCAAAAGAGCTCGGAGGAATAGACTTCGCAATCGCAGGCGCAGCAGGCAACTTTTTGGCGCCGATGAGTCAATTGAGTCCGAATGCTTTCAGGACGGTTATGGAGATTGATACACTTGGGTCATATCATACTGCGAAAGCTGTGTTGCCGTATTTGGTGGAGTCGGCGAAGAAGTATCCTAATACGGGCAAAGCGACGGGGAAAGTTGGAGGGACGGGAGGGAGGTTGGTGTTTATCTCTGCGACGTTCCATTTTAAGGGCTTTCCGTTGCAGGCGCATGCTATGGCGGCGAAGGCGGCTGTGGATCAGATTTCACATAGTGTTTCGATTGAGTATGGGCCTTATGGGATAACAAGCAATGTGATCACACCTGGTCCGATTAGAGGTACGGAGGGAATGACGAGACTTTCGAGACAGGATCCGGAAAGTGCGAAGAAGAGCGCAAAGAGCATTCCTGTGGGAAGATGGGGGGAGGTGAAGGAGATTGCGGATGCTACGGTGTACTTGTTCTCTGAGGCGGGTAGCTATGTCAATGGCAACATTCTGGTTGTTGATGGTGGGCAGTGGAGGACGAGCGGTGCGACGGAGGGCAAGGGATTCGAGTATCCCGACTTCCTGCTTAGTGGAGCACCGGTGGAGGGAGTGAAGTCGGGCAGGAAGTCAAAGATGTGATGTACTGCTATGCATGCGGCTAATGATTTACTCATGTACGAAAATTAGCGATACATACGCCCAGCGGCGTGGCTCTTATGTGTGCCCTCACTTCTTATCCTTCTCCTTGATGATCTAAGACTTCTCAACTATCATACTCCAGTAACGGATAATCATGCTGCTTCTGGAATGCTCTCAGAAGATCCTTCGCAGGAAAAGCTTCTGCAGTGTCCAACTCATGTCTAATGACCTGCGTGCATAACTCCTGCGTATCGATCTCCAAATTGTGACCTTGCCACGTACTTGTTTGCCGCAGTGTCAAGATCAGTCGATCTAACATCATGATGCTTACAAGACACAGTCCAAGAACATCGCAACCTTTGCTGATTTGCTGCCGCGTCATGAAGCGATGTTCGTTCCGGAAAACGACATTCTTGAAATGTGCTCGTAGCTCGTGAGCTTGAGCGAGCAAGTTGAATCTCACTTCCCAGCCAAGGGGCACCCGGGAGGCGGACTTCCAGTCTGCGAAGAGGATGCGGAGGGAGCGAAAACAGGACAGAGTTTCGCCTGTAGACTGAGGATTGAGAGATTGCTTATTTGTCAGAATTTGCAGAAGAGCTTTCCATTGCTTGCTTTCGAAGAAGCTATCGTCATCGTTGAGAAGAGCTTCGACGAACATGGGTGCTGCTTGTTCTGAAGTCAGGATGCCGTGTTGTCGCGTGGCATGGAGTTTAGACATTGCAGCCACTCCAGCGATATGGCTAGGCCATGCTGAAGAAGTTGGAGAGTCGAGCATCTCATACACCGCTAGTAATTGGGAGGCGGCCAACATGTCGACTCTCTCGTGGGTAGCAGAATCTTGCACTGCCGCCCGAAGAAGATGCAGTGCGTCCGTATAGCAGATCAAGATACGTTGCTCGCTGGGTGCACCCGAGACCACTTGCTGTACCTTCGAGACCACGCATGCAATAGCTCCATCGAGGTATGGACTGCGGCCCAAAGATGCCATCGTGGCCGGCACCGAACACCATTGCCGACAACGAAGCGCATCTAGTGCTCGTTCTGGCTCTGATTCCAGAAGCTGAGCGGCTTTTCGGCGAATATGAAATGCCGCTACTTTCAGCACGTTATCCAGATCAACATTAGGTGGCAATGGCGTGCATCCATTCGAAAAATGCGTCGCTAAGATCCGAAGCGGGGGCAATAGAGATCCAAAGTGCTCTTGCTGGCGAACAGCAAGCCACCTTGTGCTATCAGAGGATCTGCTCAAGACAACATCTCCATCCGGGCCAATCTTCCTTCGCTTCACTTTGGAAGCCTTCTGAGAAGAACTTTCGGTGATGATGCTCGCGGAATCGGCATCCTCGTTCGATCCTTGTTTATGTTTCTTGTTCACTGCAAAAGTACTGAAAGATCCATAGTGCGCTGCCGCAGGATTCGATCGCTTCGCACTTGTCGCTCGAGAATGAGCTCTTGCATTCCGGCCGCTGGGCGCTGAACCGGTTGAAGTTGTCAGGAAAAGCAAAGGACCCGCATCGTTGCTAGCCGCCATCACCAGCTCGATGATCCAGAATGGAGCACAGTAGAAGGTGCAACATGACCGTAGTAAGAGGCCGCGATGTGGTTGTTGTGATTGTTTGAGCTGAAGAGAGGCGTGAGCTACTTCTGAATCCCGTTCATGCCTGCGGCAAGTTCTTGTCTCGCTGAACCGTGCGCGAGAGCCAAGACAAACATGAACTAGCTCAGATTAAGGCTGCGACCAATCAATGGTCAAGATGGATAGCGAACTCGTTTTTGAGATCACAATTGATCGCAACAAAGGAAGAAGGGTAATGGAAAGCTCAAAATGTACCAAATGCAATCTCTCCTTGCCCATGATTCATACAAGCGTAATTATATCGTGCTGTCGTAACATCGTCCAAATCTCCATCTATCCAGGTTCCCCTGATTGGTATCATATCCTTCCGTCTATTGTTCCCCCGCCATCCCAGACGCCATAGCAACCTGCAGCTGCAGTGTATTCCCAAGCGGTCAAACGTTTATCCTCCACCTGTATGTTAGTATTCTACTCATCCTTATACTTACCCTTCGCCTCCTCTCCTCCTCTCAAACAATAACCCCATCAACCAAAGCAGCCACAAAAGCCGTATACCAACTCTTACTCGCACCCCCATCCAAATAGCTCGCATCAAAATCATCAGCTGTAAAAAAGTCATACGCCTCTCTCGCCGTCGTGGTATTGCACATGGCATAATTCGCCATGAGAATCCCTCGCCATCCGCCCGAAACAGCGCCGATAACATCCGGATCACGAAAGTATGCATCCCACTCTTCACACACAAACTTCGAATCTCGGATATAGGTGCTGAAAGGCAGAAGAGGAAGCATATGAATGCCTTGAATATATTCCGGTTTGGCGCCGAAGTATGTCGTATGGTCGATCTTGTTCTCGAAGAGGATTCCGGCAGCTTTGTTTCCAATGAATTTTGGGGGTTGAACGTCGTTGTCGGAGGAGTAGAGGTAATAGTCTGCGAAGCTGCGCTTTTGAATTGCCAGCATGAGATTTCCCCGAGCTTCCATGTACTGGTCGCCGGTCACTGAGCCCCACATTTTGATCGCGTAGCTGGCCATGGTGTCCTCGGAGGAACTTTCCTGATTTTTGCCGTCGCTGGAGTCTAGGAGGCCTGCGGCCCAGGAGTGTCCATGGTACCAGTCGAAGGCCCTCGAGAAGGGGAAGTAAGGATCGTCGAGGTCTGAGCCAGCGTAGTCCCTCACGAGCATGTTGACCCAGTCTGTGTTTGTCGAGTTGGAGAGCCATTCTGGATCGAGATACCCAATGACTGCCGCAGCGTAGACAAAGTAACCATAGTGGAAATGGTGATCATTGTAGTATGGGTTGCCAAAGTCTTCCAGAGGATTGTTGGTCTCGTAGGAAGCAACACTGACCACGCCGCCCCAGCTATCATCGTAGACCCAGGGCCATCTTTGTCTGTTCTCAAGATGATGGCCGAAGGCTTGTTTCAGAGGTTGAAGTCCAGAGAGTGCTAACGTATCATTACCGACGACATCGTGCAGAGCATAGCAGATGGCAGCGAACTTGGCCAGCGCTTTGCCATCGTAATATGCACTGCTTACATTAGTCTGACCAAGAATGTCCTCGCGAATGTCATCTGCACCAAATCTCTCTACTGCCTCCAACACTGGGTCAGAATATCTATCAACATTCCCTACTTTGGGTGTCCAAGGTGAGAATCCCATTTCGATGGGCAAGTCCTTTTCTGTCATTGTCCATGAATCGCCTTTGACAGCAGTGGCCATGCCTTTCGTTGTTGTTCTCAGTTGCAGATTCGTGAGTCCATTCTGGTCGGGATAGCTCATTGACTGGGTGTGGTGAGGCAGGGCGAACATGAGGAGATCTTGGTCTTGAGTCCCGTTCTTCGTCCATGACAACGTGTAGCTTCCGGTCTTTCCGTCGACGGTTCCAGTGATGTTGACTCCGATGGGGTATGTGCCAGCAGATTGATCATAAATCACTTCAGGGTCTGTCTCCGGACTTGCAGTGTCTCGCACGTTCAACGTTGCAGCGCCATCTGCTCGCGGGACTTTGGCGACCTGAATGACACCGTTGAAATGGGATGGCCCGTTGATAGAGCTTCCCCTTCCGTCCAGATCAAAGCGGTTGACCTCATACGAAGAGTCGAGGGGCGTGATGTAGATGAGCCACTTGTGATTGTTGTGCAAGTAGGCCACATACTTGTGCGTAAGATTGTTCGGCAGTGCTCCGGCGAAGGTGAGGTTCTTGAAGCCGACGCTTGATTGGATCAGAGGCTTGCCCCAGTGATATTCTGCAGTGATGTAGGCCGAGCCCTGGAGTAGGGGAAGTGTCATGACAGGCGTCATCCACTCTGGTGGAAACAGATTGGCCTTGACTGATCCCCATTCAAGCGTGTCGGTAGTAAGACCCGGAGTCATATTTGCACTGTTGACCACAAGCTCGCTAGCCGAGAGGATGATATACTCCACGCCCACCGGGGCTCCGAAGAATGCCCACTGCCCAGCATCCTTTCCCGGTTGGCCATCAGCTCTCGCCCACTGCTCTGGCTCGGTATGGGAGACCACAAAGCCCCAACTCTGCAGCTGACCCTCGCCCTTTGCCCACTGAACAGAGTAGGGGAAAGTGAAAACGGGCGACTTTTGTTCGTTCAAGAATAGGGCAGAGTAGAATTTGTTAGTCTGCAGTCTGCGACTTTGCGGCTGAATGCCGATCCTTGGACAAGGGTGATCTTTAGGTGCGTCGGGGACAAGAGGAGCACCAGTACCGATAGGTCGAAAGATGTCACTGGCAGACAATGTTCCTACGACTGATGTCGATGAAGGACTAGGTAGTGTAGACGGATTGACAATCGAGATATCACTCGACCCGATGGACGTAGGAAATGGCGGAGCAGAGGGCTGTAAAGATGTCTGAAGGACGCTGTTGATGCTGCCCGATGTGCTTGTGGGACCCGGTAGCGTAGCACTCTGGACGGCAGATGTGGTGAGTCTTGTCAGAGAGACATCCGAGACACTGGTTGAGAAGGAGCCCGTTGTCTCGTGGTATATTTGAGTGCTGAACACAGATGTCGTTGAGTTCGTAGTAGCATCACGCGCCATAATACTGGAGCTGCTTGTCGGCATGCTAGGTTGCTTTGCAGTGGTGACAAAGTGAGTCGGTGGAAAAGCATGCCCAGGTCCTGGTGCTTGGATTCTGCTCCGGCATCAGCTTCGTGAAATTTCGATTTGTTGGACCGAATTCGGGGCACTCACTGTCCATCGCCTATCTGATAGATGATTGCGCCACCTGGTTTCGGATGTCCTTGAAAGCGAAAATCGTGCGAGGCTTTAGGGCGTGTTCTGTCTTCAGAACATGTACTGGTGATTGTGACCACATCAGGAATATCGCGTGCCAGTGCTGGCGGACCTTAGGCAGGCTTTAGCATATCACAAATCATGGCACTTTTGTACACTCACCTGTACGATGCGGTGCTGCTGAGGAGAGTAAAGCCTGGTGCAAAGTGATCAGCGAAAGCAACAAAGGAGTCCGACCATGAGAGCGATGTCCTCCCATGACGGAGGAATAATCTGTGTTGTCAGCGTGTGCAGAATTGCCTGGGAGAAATTCGAGGAGCAGAATTGTGAGCTTATTTCAATAATTTGGATTCTCAGTGCGATGCTCATACAATGTCCCGAGAGCCTTGTTGCACTGCGCACATGCAAAGCTGTTTCTTTGATACCTGCGCTCGATGAGGACAAGTGCTTGTGTGGTTGTCGGTTTGGAGACAGTCTCAGACGTATGTGTAGAAAGTGGAGGTGGTCAGTGGTGATCGGAGGATGAGCGTGATATCGTCGAATAGGGCAAAGGTGTTCTTTAGCACAGAGTCTCCACAGGCAGCACGAGGTCTTCTTCAGGGCACCGGCGGCGCTTGACTGTGCCCAAGGACTTGGCCGAGGGTGGAATGTCCTGTCTCGAAGACGACGAGTGTAACTATGCCATTGTTACCAAGCTCTCGGCGGGCAAGGCTGTCGTCGTCTGACATGTGCAACCCGTGGCCCTTGGAGCCGATGGATAGATAGCAAGTTCCCCCAGGTAACGGGAAGTTGGGGCGACGTTGGAATGTAGCATGTCCTAAAGGGTGTCGACCCGTTGGAACGGAGCCATCGATTCGCTGGTGTCACAGGACCTGAAGGTACTACGGCTCTAAGGTCGGGTGTTCACTTTCATCATGCCGGCATCGTGACAAGTCTACGATCGAGCGCGCAGGCATGGGAGGCACACGAGAGGTGTTGTTCAGCGGGATGATTTGCCGCCAGTCAAGTCCTCGGATCAGGGTCCCGATGGTCACTGTGTCAGGATTCTTGATGACAGATACATTACCCGTTGCATCGTTGGCCATGTTAGAAGGGCAAGCCGGCTATGCTCTGCGTAGATATCCACATTCGGTGTGTTGGGCTGAGGTTCTGCTTCTACTGGTGTCCCGGTCATGCGCAAAGCCGCAGATGACGAATTGATTCGTTCGTCAGTCGCAGCAGTCCGCTTCATGCTATGCGTAGGAAGTGTGGAATGTCTACGTTTGTCAGTGTGCAGCTTTGCAACGTTGTTGGCGATGAAGGGAAGACGGTAAACGGCGTTCGTCCCTCGGTCGACAGCGACAACAACACGACGTTGCCGCGTGGCTTGTCCGATTTGGCGCAGGGCGGAAGGGAGCGCGGCGTGCCATGTCAAAGGATGATGGCGTTCAGGTGCGGTGCGTCGTGTCGTGGGCAGCTTTGGAGGTGGTGGGACATGGGCTGAGCATCTGCATTGTTCAGCGCGTCACACGGCCGCATGTGTCTCAGCAGCAGTCGATGCGGGTGTGACAGATGACTTGCAAGCCGCACGAGAAGAGAAGAGGCACTGGATGCCATGCACGCCCCAGGCAACAGAGACGCGCTCGACGCGTCGCTGATGTGTCGCAAGCAGGCACGTCGAAACAAAGAGAAGACGAAGGAGGCTTCACTGCTTCAGACTTGTTGAAGACAGGACAAAGGTAGATGTGCTGGGATTGTCCGAGAAGAGCGAGTTCAATGCAGGGTGCCTGGTCGGAAAGCGGAGATGGGCCTTGACGGCCTGTCGCGAAAGACACACGTCGTCACTTTCCTTGTGCTTCTGCTTCTGCTCCCGCCTTCCACGACCTCACGTCGCCACTGCACCATTGGATACAAAGACGCAGGCAGGATAACAGCTCCCCTGCAAGAGCCGCTATGAGCACGGCGAGCTTTGGAAGGTCTTGATCTGCCTTGTCGCGTTGCACTGCGTCTCCGTTGGCCTCCCGCTGCTCTTTTGCGATCCATTACATTCCACCATCATCATCCTTTCGCAACACCGATACCAGCACCGTCACTTGTGGCGAACAAATAAAAGTAGCAGAGATTAATTCGCATCTGCTGACCGCTCACTGTAAAATGAACATTCAAGTGACTTCGAGCGACATGCCGTATTGCTGACACTTTCTCAGTCGCCACAAACATACAAGCATCATTCTATCCAACAACATCAGCACGATCGTTACCAGATCTCATACCATCGCTGTCGATGGTGTAACCCAAGTCCATCACACAGAGAGCAATCTATTCCGTTTGCTGCTCACCGAGTTTGTGAGACAAGATCTCACTGAGCCATTCATTCCGACACATAAGGTGAGTCTCGCCAAACCTGGTCTGTTTCCTCTAGTCACATCTGACTTCCACTGAACAGCTCCTTACATCGGCATTCGATACCTAAGGCGCAATGTCCGGCAATCAACCACAACGCAGTGGTCGCGGCGGAGGCCGTGGCGATCGAGGCGGCGGCGGCGGCCAGCGTGGTGGTGACAGAGGAGGGAGAGGAGGAGGTCAAGGCCGTGGCCGTGGTGATTTTCAAGGTGGCCAAGGGCGCGGCGGCTTCCAGGGTGATCGCGGTCGTGGCGATTTCAGAGGAGGCCGTGGTGGACCTCCTGGCAGAGGCCAGTCCTCGCAAATGGCCTTCAGAGGTGGCCGCGGAGGAGGCGGCGGAGGCGGCGCTGGAGGAGGACCACGTGAATTTCCCGGAATCTATCTGTGAGCCTTACAAAAGCAGGGTGTGGGTTCTGTAGTGCTGACATGGTTACAGCGATTCTGCGCCTGTCGCAGCTCCCGACGCAAGCATCACAGCCGCCGAGGACGCGCTCGCACTGCAAACCAAGGGAAAAATCATCGATGGCTTTCCTGGCCGTTCGGGTTTTGGCACCAAAGGCAGAGCCATTGTGCTCCGCACTAATTACTTCAAGATCACCACGGCATACGAAGACAAAAAGCCTGAGGTCCCGCTCTACCGCTACGCGGTTAACATCCGCGAGGCGAGTGTCAGCAAGCCCAAGCTCCGACGTCTTTTCAATGAGATCTTCAAGCATCCCGCCTTCTCCCAAGTGAAGTGGGCCACGGACTATGCTACTATTCTGGTCACGACTGCTAAGCTTGATCTTGACAAAATGCACAAGGGCGAAGAGATGAAGGTGACTCTACCATCAGAAGACGGTGCGAGCCCGCAGGCGTCTCAGGGTGGGCAAGTCCCTGACTTCGTCAGAAGAGCCCGGGACCGCAACACGTTTCACTTCAAGATTCGTTACATGGACTCGTTCAGCCTGCGACAAATGATCGACTTCCTCCAAAGCACTTCTTCCGGAGCTTTATACGCAGGTCGTGTTGATTTAATCCAGCTTCTGAACATCATTGTCGCCAAGACACCGAACGAGATGGCCAATGTCCGCAGTGTAGGGAGCAACAATTTTTATCCCTACAACGGACATCCAGGCGTAGAATACAAAGACCTCGATGAAACCCTCGAGGCTCTGCGAGGCTACTTCTCCTCGGTTCGCCCCACCATCTCGCGGCTTTTGGTCAACATCAACGTCACGAGCGGAGCCTTTTTCAAGGCGCAGCATCTCCTCAATGTGATTGTTCCCCAAAGCAACCTTGAACAGCTGGAAGCCTTTGTGCGCATGCTCAAAGTAGAGGCGCGATACGTCAAAGATGGGCAACAACAGCCGTTCATGAAGAAGACGAAGACGATTGTAGGCTTCGCCAAATCCATTAACAGTATCCGCGTCAAGCGATTCGGCAATGCCAACGAGGTAAAATTCAGCTATGTCGATCGATCGATACCGAATGCACAAGCTCGCGAGGTCACGGTTGCCCAATACTTCAAGCAGCAGCATGGGATCACCCTCAGGAACCCCAACGTCCCTGTTCTGAACGTCGGTACGAGGGCCGACCCACAGTATCTCCCTGTGGAATTGTGCTGGATTACACCTGGTCAAGCGTATCGCCGACTGCTGAGTGGAAATCAAACGTCTGAAATGCTGCGATTTGCGGCGCGTGCCCCAAACCTGAACGCCATGTCCATTGCAGGCGTGGCGGGCAATCCTGGAAATGGCCTTCGTTTGCTACGCTTGGCCAACCCCACCGGCGACCCACAACCCGACTCTGTGCAACCATTTGGCTTTAGAGTAGGCACCGAGATGATCACCGTGCCAGGCAGGATCCTCCCTTCTCCAACCGTCAAGTATGGCAGCAGCAATGCCTCCACTTCGAATGGAGCATGGAACCTCAGGGGTGCCAGATTCGACAGACCCGGCAAATTCAATCGCTGGCAAGCATTGATCATCAACCACCAAGGCAATCGAGGTCAAGCCATGAGGGGTCCGCCCGATGAGACGATCAAGAAGCTCGCAGACTCGCTGAAGGGCTACAACATTCAGATGGGAGAACGAGGCCCCACCTTCCAGATAACGTTGGCTCCATTGAACATGGCGAATCGCCCCGCCAATGACAAGATGCTGAAGAGCGCTTTCGAGAAAGCGGAGGCGAACAGAGTTGACATGCTCTTTATCGTCCTGCCCGAGGCGGATCGCTGGCTCTACGCGCGGATCAAACTTTTCGGAGACGTTGAGCACGGTATCGGAACGATCTGCTCCGTCGGCTCCAAACTGGAAAAGGAACAAGGGCAGCCAATGTACTTCGGAAACCTTGCCCTCAAATTCAACCTCAAGGGCGGCGGTGTATCGCACAGTGTCCTGAACACTGTCAGCGCTCCGATCGATAACAATACCATGCTAGTGGGTATCGACGTTACGCATCCATCCCCTGGCAGTGTTGATGGCGCACCGAGCATTGCCTGTGTCGTGGCAAGTGTGGACTCCAGGATGTTCCAGTGGCCAGGAAGCATTCGGGCGCAGACTGGTAGAAAGGAGATGGTCGGAGGCGTGGATGACAAGACGAACAAGGATCATCTAGAAGAGATGTTCAACGAGCGCCTGAACCTATGGGTCAAGAGAAACCAGAAACTGCCCACCCAAATCGTCGTCTACCGCGATGGTGTCTCGGAGGGCCAGTACCACCAAGTCCTGGATATCGAGCTGCTCTCATTCGAGAAGGTGTTTGAGAAGCGCTACGGAGACAAGAAGAAGTGGCCCAAGATCGCCATCATCATCGTCGGCAAGCGACATCACACCAGGTTTTATCCCACCCGCAAAGAAGATGCGGACCAACGCTCGTGGAATCCGCAGCCTGGCACAGTCGTTGATCGCGGAATCGTTGGCAAAATCGTTCGCGAATTCTACTTGCAGGCTCATCAAGGTCTGCAGGGCACCGCACGCCCGGCGCACTACGTCGTGATCAAAGATGACATCTCCTTCAGCGCCGATGCTTTGGAACAGTTCACGCATCACTTGTGTTACCTGTTCAACAGGGCCACCAAGGCGGTCTCCATCTGTCCTCCCGCCTACTACGCCGATTTGCTTTGCGAGCGCGGCCGCTCGTACCTCTTCAGCAAGCTGGCAGAAAACAATGCCAGCGATGTTTCCGTCAGCGATGGTGGCGACGATGAGTGGACTGGAGGCGTTCATCCAAGACTGCAAGAAACTACTTGGTACGTCTAAGCGTGCAGTTCCCGCCAATACGCCGACAACGCGACACGGCAACGCACCATGCGGTGCTCGTCCCAATACGACTTCTCGCGATCATATGTGGTCTTTGTTGGTCACCACACTCCTTTGAGATTCTCCTTTGTTATGTTTGGGTTGGAGATGGGAATGATGTCTTGACATCAATCAATGGTTGGAAGCAACAAGGGCGTGGATGCAGTTGTTGTATCTCCTTCAGATAGCTGCAAATGTAACCACAACTTCTCTTGTTGGAAGTGCTTGATCCTGAGCACATCGACGTGCTGACTTTCAAGCGTCGCTTCGTGCGTACATCTTGGTCAGATGAAGTCCAGGCGTTAGGCACTGTTCTGAAACGGCCGGTCCCGATAGCACGAGGGAGAGGCGAGCGTCTGGCTGCACATTTTGTTGCTACATCGGAGTGAACTGCTGTCTCTCCTCCTTGTCGACAACGTCCTCTGCCTCCAAGACTTTGACATCTGCCGCTCGCTTCAGATCAAAAGACTTCTCCAGACCACAGGCTGTGAGAATCGACCACCGTAACTCATCGATCCCAATCCTCTTCGTCTTATTCTTCTCATCCAGACTCTTCTCCGAGCTACAAGACATCAAATCTCCTATCCTCCCTCTCACTCCCTCCTCTGCCGCAGCCTCATCCAGCTCTTCCCTTATCTCCATACATCTGCTTCGCAATTTGGTCAACCCATTATGCACCTTCAAGGGCCCAGGAAACTTCGAATCCGGATACAAAATCTTATCAACCTTGGATAAAACGACTTGATGTGTGATGCCTTGTTTTCGCAGATGCACTAATAATTCCACATCCGTCCTCTTTAACCCATGTTCCGCATCCACGAGTACATACGTCCTGCGTAATTGTTTCCGATTCTCCAAATACTTTATAATTTCCCCTCCCCATTCTTCTCGGCTTCCGGATCCGTAGCCAGGCATGTCAACAACTAGTAATCCTCCTCGACCCCATCGTTTCCAAGTTTCGGATTTGGGGTTCAGTTCTTGGCCAGTGCTGTCTCGGGCGGGGGATTTGGGTTTGGGGTTTATGAGGCCTGAGCCGCCTACGCCGAAGGCGTTGATTGTACGAGTTTTGCCTGGCTTTTTGGAGACGCGGGCTATGTCGCTGTGGGGTCGGCCGAAGAGGGCGTTTAAGAGGCTGGATTTTCCGACGTTGGAGCGGCCGAGGAAGGTTACTTCGGGAAAGGGAGAGGGTGGGAGACTCCGGAAATGGGGGGAACTGTAGAGTAGTTCCGGGTGGTGTTTTGTGAAGAAGGAGCGGGCGAGGATGAGGTCGCTGGGTGAGGGTGGATTGGATACGGTGTAGGCATTCAGCGTTTCGGGAGATAGTTTGAGGAGGTGGGGTGGTGGGGTGGAGGTGTCCACTGCGGCTCCAGTTGCTGTTGTTGTTGAGACATGGCGGAGGAGAGTATGTCTGATCGAGGGGTGGTTGAGAATGCTGCGGCGTAAAGTCGATGGGAGGCGTAGAAAGTCCATTGACATTCAAGCTGCCCGAAGGTGGGACACTTTACGTTGCGAGGTTGAGTCCGTGCGCTTTCCCGAAGTCGCCGCACTTGTCTTTCATACCATACTGGCTCGAATGGTATCAGAGCTATACATCAGCCTGTACAGTGGAAGGCTTGACGCGAATATACGCTCGATAGTTTCAGAAGACCATCACGACGGAGACGATGGACTATGATCTTGGGAGGCGCGTGCACGCGTTCGCGAAATCGCCCCCCGAATTGGCAACAACCAAGCGGGGTCACTTGGGAGCCGCAATGCTTCCATAAATCCGCTGTACTCCGTCCAGTGCGTCTGTACGTCGATCAACATGGCACCGACGACTTTGACTGAGGTATTTGGCTTGGGAAACAATGCCTACTTCTCTAATGGGAAAATCGACCGACTTGCCTTTCTACGCACCCAATACGACTTGCTTGACAAGGCCTCCAAACATCCCAGCGCGAAATACCTCACATTCAATGAGCTGAACGCGTTGCGCGACTCCGACGGCAACTTTGCATATGTGGGCTATGAAGATGTCAAAGACCTCATTGGCGAACCCTTCGCGAAAGACGAAAAGGCGCAGATTCAGAGCTTCGACCCAGCCGAGCATCATCCACGACTGGTCTTTCTCGGATTGGATCTCGAAACTGGATGTAAGACGCCTGCTGTCACTCTGGGCATGTACCACGGAGTCCCATACTTCGCTCTTGACGTCTCATCTTCCTACTACGACAGCTTTAGGAACAAGCAGACTGAGCAAGGAAAGACGCATGTGCCCACGCGAGTAGATCTAAAGCTTAGCCGTGACGATTCATCAATCCTCAGTCATGCTCGATCGCTGTTGGACTGGAACACCAGGAACCGCTTCTGCGGTGCTTGTGGCGGCAAGACCTTGTCGACGCACGGCGGATCCAAAATCGTCTGCCCGCCAGCCGATGCAGGTGTTTCTCGTATGGCATGTCCTACCCGAACTGGTCTGCACAACCAAGCTTTCCCTCGCACAGATCCTACTGTTGTGATAGCGCCCATATCGGCCGATGCGAAGCGTGTTCTCCTTGGGCGCGGGAAGCGATGGCCAGAGAACTACTTCAGCTGTCTGTCTGGTTTTGTCGAGCCAGGAGAATCCTTAGAAGTCGCGACCAGACGTGAGGCATTCGAGGAGACAGGTGTCAGGCTCGGGCATGTCCAGATACACTCTTCCCAGCCGTGGCCGTATCCTTCCACGCTGTTGATTGGCGCTATGGGACAATGCATCGAAGGCGGCGAAGACATCACTTATCCTGAGAGTGAACTTGAGGAAGCCAAATGGTTCGAACTGGACGAGATTGAGCACGCCCTGAACAACGGCGCAAATGCCATGTGGGAGCCGCCGATTAAAGGTTATGTGGGCCCAAGAGTCCCTCCCGCGCAGCTCATGGCACATCAAACATTGAGAGGCGTGTTGAAGCTGTTCAAGAGACATTAAATGATGAGTGGCGCATGCAACTTTGACGCATCGCTCTTGCAATCTATTTTGCTCTCATTTGGAACTGGTGAGAAATGTTGTGCAGCATTCACGGACAATCGCCCACGGTATTGTGAACTCAAATTCCCAAGCTCTAGTCAGTCGAGGAACATTGCAATCGTACACCACGAATATAGGGACAGATGTGCAGCAGTGCAATCTCGAGGTGCTCGTGCGTCTGCTCTTGTCGAAGTAAGAATGATGATCCTCATCGTTGCACGAATGTTGACCGTATCAAACGTCACATCCGAGAGCATCCCGGCAACATATCATCTCAACCTCGAACTTATACTGCTACCAGCTCCTGTTCCAACAAAGACACCACAGTTATCATCACACCATGTCGGGCATTCTCAAATACGCCGCTCCGCGCCGAGCAGCCATTAATGTTGCGAAGATGTGTTCACCAAGTACGATATCTTCCACCACGTTGACACAGTCGGTCTACGGAACAGAAGTGTGCAATAGTCCCCTTCCGCCGCACATACGCCAATGAGCCATCTCGAGGTGCCACAACACGTGGGGAGCCCAATGCCACCAACATCCGCGATTCTCCATCGTCAAGTGGCGAAGCCAGCCAAGTGAACTCCGCTCGTGGCATCGAGAGCGTAGGCGCAGCAACGAAACCCACAGCGGCCAAGCCAGTATCGAACCCTGAGGAAGGCGGCATGGGGATTCAAGAAGAATCCCAGCCGAGTCAAGAGAACATGAAAAGACCCAAGGAGGAGCCGGATCATATCAAGAGACAGCATGTCGAAGCAGAGGGACAGAAGCCATTGGACCCAGCTGATGATGGACACGGTGCCGTGAAGCGGGATCCTAGCAAGTGATTATGAGGGCATCAACATGCGAGGAAGAAGACAATCAAACAACTTGAGCTCTATCTCTAAGCTGCAACTCCACCAGTGCCCGTAGACTCCGTAATCCCACCATCAACAATCAAAGACTGCGCAGTAATATACTTTGCCGCCGAACTCGACAGAAACGCAACAGCATTCGCAACATCGTGCCCATCACCCATCACTCCCATAGGAACATTATGCTGCGTGATCTTCCTCGCAACTTCTCGATCCTCTTCCTTTTCGCTCATTTCCAAATTCTCCACCAGAGGCGTGTACATCAACCCTGGAATGACACAATTCAATCTTATACCCTTGGAAGCATACATGCAAGCTGTAGCTTTAGTGAATTGTACCACAGCTGCTTTGGAAGTGGCATAAGCGATCTGAGGTTTACCGATATACCGTAAAGCTGTGATAGAAGCATTGTTGATTATTACACCTGAACCTTGTTTCGCCATGATTGGTAAGACGAGGCGACAGCATCGGAAAACACTATTGAGATTGAGATCGATTTGTTTCTGCCAGGCTTCGTCGGACATTGTGGCTGGATCTCCTGGGGCTGTCATTCCGACATTGTTGTATAAAATGTCGATTTTGCTATGTTTGGTGATTGCTGTTTGGACGAAAGCTGCGATGTCGTCGGGGTTTGTTACGTCGACTTTGAGGACGTCGCAGATTGTGTTGGGGTTGTCTTTGAGGAGTCTTGCTCTGGTGTATTCGGCTGCTGAGAGATTGATGTCGCAGCCTACGATTTTTACGCCGCTGTGGGCTAGGACTCGGGCGGCTGCTGCTCCATTGCCCCAGGTTGGGGAGTTGGGGATGCCGACTTGGCCAATGCCTGTGATGAGGGCGACTTTGCCGGCTAGGTCTGGGTATATCGGGAAGTTGGAAGTCATTTTTGTCAAACAACTTTAGGGCGAATATATGAATTGATTCCGTGCAGTAAGCTCGTAACACTCAGATGGCATGGAGCACTTACATTTACATATTTGAGTGACGTCTGACAGCCTCGTCACGAGGCACTTGAAGTGAAAGTCTCTCGAGCCGACGGAAAGTTGGCCGAAGTCTCCAACGTTGGAGAGCACACGATGAGGGGTTTAGTGGGGGCCCGAGGGAGGAATGCAGTTCTGCTGCATGAGATGCCATGGTATGACATTGGCGACACTGCGGTGCCTACTGATTGAGTGGATGTTTCCGAGCGTGCTGGGACAGCAGTCACCGAAACATAGCTGAGCTCGGGCAACTGGCTCCTCCAACTTCACCTGATCACCGATCACAGGAAATCACATTTAACATTGACGACCGGAAGAAAGAACATCAGGTTTTCTTTTCCGCTATTGCTCACAGCAGGAATCATCGTCACTTCTCCCAAGCTTGTTGTACTTTCCAATCACATGCAAGGGCAAGAACACTTTACTCCTTGATGCACAGGTCGAGTGGACTGGCAAGACAGTTCACAGCTCGAGAGATGCAAACAGCACAGTACAAGCTATCACCTCCTTCTCTTTCTGAGCTGGTAGACATCTTGACCCCAGCACTCGAGGCCAACTTCTTAGAAGCCAAAGTCAGCGTCTCGCCATGTCCGGACCTTCGACAAGCCCCCTACTTCCTAGCCACAGAAGGCCTATCTGGCAATGAGAAAGTCGCAGATATTGGAGGCCAGCCGAATCTGTTCCCTGAACCTCGTCTGGAATGCAAGTATGATATGCTGAAGATTGCTCAGGAGATGCAGATGGAGTCGAAGCAAGGCCAATTGTTAGGTGCCGGAGCTGGACCTTTCCATCACGTTGGCGTCAATTCGGAATTAGCTCCCAATCTCAGCTGGCAGGACAAATTTCAGAATGTCAATAACCTGACTTACTACACTAAGTTCGATGGAGCGGATGGGAAGCACGCTGCTATTTGTGCACCAAGCCCGTCTTGTGATTGCGCACTGATGATGAATTTGTATGGATCAAATGGAGCACCTGGCGATGTGCTGAAAGTCACAGCTCGGTCTAGAAAAGGCGAACAAAAAAGTTTCACCGAGTGCATACGTCGCGCTCTGGCCGAAAAATATGGAGACGAGCGACCGATCAGTATTGGAGGCATGTTCCTGCTCAAGAAGGGCAAAGCACATTTTCATGTTATGCCTGGTTTCGATGCAAAGAATGGCCCTCCTTTCCCGGATGCAAAGCAGCTCAACGACTGGTTGACTTACCATGATTTTGAGGCTCCGATCGTGTGCTTATCAGTCTTCCATTCAGCAGACCCTGGCAAGAAGCTCGGCCTGAGGATGGAACATACACATTGCTTCACTACCGATGGAAGCAATCGTGGCGGCCATTACCACTACGATCTACCACCAGGTGAAGGGATTGAGGAAGTGGAATACGAAGCATATTTCAACACTGCCAAAACTCTATATCGCATAGACAAGCCGGAGGTCACATTAGAGAGGGATTTACACGATTAACGTGATATTGGGACGCCTGGTAGAAGTATGGAAAATCACTCTGAGTATCATACAACAGTCGCAGTCCTCGATGGCTACCTTCAGAAGCATCGAAGCATTACAATAAGCAGAGAATCAGTCGATGAAGCCAGTCTCTCCGCCAGACCCAACCCTGCTCTACCTTCCCAAACTCCACACCGAACGCCATAGTCATGAACCAAAATACCGAGTCACTCAGCTCAAACCATGTACCTCCACCCTCACGCCAAATGCAAACCCCTATCCTCTCCACCCTGCTCCCGCATCGTCTTCTTTTGCTTCTTTCCCCAGAAGCGCTTGGCCACCCAACTCCCAACCAGAACCACAGTCACCCCGAATCCCAACCAAGCCACCCTCTCATCAGGCTTGTAGTCGCCGACAAGAGGATCAAGTCCTCGTGGTACAAGTTGCACATTCGCTTGAAAGCCATTAAAAAGTGCAACGCCTTGCGTATAAGCCGGGAAATAGGTGACTTCATTCCCCTTTTTATCGTTGGGCTTGACTCCGGAATCTGGCAGAGCGAGGGAGCGATCGTTCATTTTCACCAGGAGGTCTGGTGCAGAGTCGTCGTGGTGAGCAACTTCTTTGAAGTTGAGGGGAGCATAACGCTCGTGGGCGTTGCTTCCGTGGTGCGGGATGAAAGGCATTTTGGGTTGTAGTGTTAATGAACAGCTTTAACTTGGGTCGTGATTTCGAGAGGTCGCAGAATACTGTCTGTGAATGTAGCACACTTGGGATGGGTGACTGTAGAATATATTCTCACATAGACTAAAAAAAAATAGCTTTGTGTACAAGACCCTCTTGGTCCCATGTCTCTGGCACAAGCATGCGTTGTGCGCCAACGGGTCAGGATAAGCATAATCTTAAGGAAGAACCGCACCCAAGGAGATAAAGGGAGCAGCTAAAGCGAACTTTGAGTTAAAAAGGTGTACAGTGATATTTCTTCAACGTACGAATTGGAGTAAATAGAGAATAACTAGTGCGCCGCACCCTGGGTATCCGTGCCAAAAGTTTCCTGAACTGCCGCAAGTTTCCAACCCTATGCCTTCACAGTCCTCCATGCAACGCGTGAAAAGAAGAGCAAAGAGCGCCGCAAAAATACATCGAAACTGACTTGGTTTCATCTGATTCGTTTCCGCTGTCATCAAATCGTAATATGTCCATAGAATGTTGTTGAATGCATGTCGTTGGGTGTTGTACATCAGAAGTGGTGGTGGTAGTGGTAGTGAGGCCGGAAAGTGTCAGCCCCACACCGAAGCAGTGGCGGCGACTTCTTCGTCCGCCTCGCGACATCCTTCGAACCATGGGCTGCGTAGGGCGTCGCTGATTGTGAATCGAATATCGATGTCCTTCTCCAGACATCCTCGGACGAGCTCCATGACCTCTTCGCCACCGGCGGCAGCGTGTCGCAGCGCATCTTCGTCCCAGTCAGCGCGAAGGATCATCTCCACGGTTTTGCTGGGCATGGTGTGTCGGAAGGGTAGATGTCCGGTGCAAAGTGCGTATACGACGACGCCAAAAGCCCATACATCGCCGGCGGTCTCGTATAGCTTTCGGTTCACCAGCAATCCCTTGGGGGATGCATATTCGAGTGTGCCAATTACCGAAGAAGCCGTTGGCAAGGGCATGTCATTCGAGAGTGATCGGTGTGATGACACTCGCTGAGGGGTTCGCGATCCGTCGTCTGGAGCTTCATTATGCAGGAAATCGGCAAGACCGAAATCGCCGAGGCGCAAGTTCCCGCCAAGCGTCTCCGAGTCGGGTCCGGCCATGTCAACGAGGCAATTCTCCAACTTCACGTCGCGATGGCAGACGCGAATGTCTTCATGCAGGTAACGCAAGGCGCACGCGAGCTGATATGCGTAGCGTTTGGCAAGAGGAGGTGCCAAGCCTTTGCGACCATCGTTACGAGCCGCATGCTGGCGAGATTTTCTTACTAAGTCGAACAATGTCCCACCCACATTGAGATCCATGACACAAAACGTGGCATAGTCGGTCTCGTACACTGCATGCAGAGGTAAGACATGACGGTGGTGGAGATAGCGCCAGATGGAGACTTCGTGCTCGATCTCTTGTTGCGCCTTCTCATTTTCCACCTCGTTTGCGCCAACGATGGATTTACGCACAATCTTGACCGCCTTCACGGTACGATTGCCATAATCGTCAAGAGAGTGCACTTCCTTGACTACGCCAAATCCGCCTCGACTGATGGTCCGTCCGATGATGTACTCGTTATTGAGTCCAATCGCTTGACCTTCGTCGTCAGGTTTTGGCTCAGGTGGATTGTCTTCGGCATCGCCTCGACCCCAGTTCGCAAGAAAAGCATGCGCTGGACTGACCGAAGTATTGGCTGAATTTGAACGCCGCGATGACCGCCGTGATGTCGGGACCCGACGGGTGCGCATGGAACGCGTACTCGAATTCCTGCTCAGCGGATCGTAGTCTTCTGTCACGGGCGACATCACCGGGGACTCGAGCATAGCGTGATCCACAGTCCTGCCCTCGGGAATCGTTTGAGGTGATACTGTCAATTTGGTAATGGAGTCGATGGAAGAAAGCATTCGAGTCATGCTGTCTGGAGATGTGATAGGAGAGGGGCCATTCAGATCATGGCTAGGCGACATTGTCGATGCGGATGTCAGGGATGCTATCGTTTGCGGAGTCAAGTCGTTTGAGAATGGTGTCCGGGCTCTGCACGGTCCCGTCACTGGTTCGTCGCACAGGTTCTCCTACACGTCACGCGTTGGTATGATCGTCGCAACACATCCTACGCGCTGCACTCACCACTGAAGGGGTTCGTCTTCCAGACAGTTGGGTCGTAAGTTCGGACGGGTCCTCCGAATTCCCGATCAGCCATCTCATCCTCCTCGAAGCTGTGTTTCGTGTCTGCGGCACGTCTTGGGGGAGACTTTGCTCGAGTTTGCCCAGACTTTCGGCCGAGAAGCGGTCCACTCCGGTCGACGCCTGGAGCGAGTGTGACTTGTCGGCCATCGTCGGTTCTCGCTGTTGGGTTGAATTGGATGCTGCGGCCGCGCTTTCTGAAATTTGCTGTGAGAGTCTCGAGCTCAGCATTCCGCTGCTCCGCACGGCCGGCCGAGAAGGCTCTCCAGGAAACGCCGCCCCCATTCTGTATCTTTCCTTTGTCGACGCGCTGTACCTCGTGATGCTTCTTGTTTTCAGGAAGCGGGTCGATTTCCTCAGCGCTTCCCTTTCGGGATGCTACGGCTTCCTCGTCGGAGTCGGAATCGCTGTCTTGCAAATATTTCTGAGACCTGGGGTTAGCGCGAGTGTTTCAATGTGATCACGTGATGACGGTGGATACTCACAGTTCCAGCAAAGGGCGATGCAACGGTATGGCGGGGGACTACGATAGACCTGTCGACAGATGGCTGAGAGGTGCGGTGACCACTGGGGGTGGTGGAGCGTCCGATGCCGTCTTCCGAAGTCTTTCGCGGAGCAGGACTCTGCTGACGAGCGGTGCGATTCGACGGATACGAAATGTTATCCTCCTCGTCACTGTCGTCCAGGTATGCCAACGGACCAGCGGCGAGGACCGCAGCCTTCTTTGTGTTCGATGGAAGTGCTCCAGGCAGTGAACCGCGGCGGCCACTTCGGTCGACCAAGCGCTGAGCGGCGGTCTTTGGGTTCGGTGGGGCGGGCGACGGACGGCGGTCAGCCTTCTTTTGCGCGGTGACTTCCAGCAGAAAGTTATCGTCGTCGTCGAGGTTTTGAGGCTTCGCGGGTACGGGAGGCGACTTGGTCGGGGATGAGACGCGAGGTGCTATGGGCGACGGCTTAGCCGGCACCGGCGCCTTGGTCTTTGGTCTGCTCTTCCGGAAGTCGTCGTCGCTATCATCTTCGAAGCCCGTTGCGAAGGGGTCTGGTCGGCCCTTGCGGCGTGCAGTTTGAACGCGGAGACCACTGAAATGTTTGCTGATTTCGTAGGCGGCCATAAACGGCGGGTCTGGCTGCGCGCTGGTGCAGGGTGGGGCCAAGGACGAAGCAGCACCAAGAAACCGGGGTGTGTCGGCGTGCGTGCAGCGTAGAGCAGGAGAAGCAGCAGGCGCAATGCGATGGATAGGCAGTGGCAGTGGCTGTCAAAGGGACAGAGGGAAGGCGCTTTGGTGGTCGAGAGCAAGAGCAACCGGCCACCACACAGGAGGCCGCCGTCAATATGTCTGGTAGGCGTGTTCAGCGAGACGAAGGGTAGGGGAGGTACCGAAGAGGGGCATGCGACGGGCTCTCAGATCAGGCCGTGATCTGAGGGATATGTGGTCATAAACTACGGTGCCCAGTCTGCAGCCAAGAATGGAGGCTTTGACACAGCCCCAGCTGCTACGCTTTTGTGGTATGTGACATGAAAGAAGCGTGAAAGCCCCGGCCCAGCAGCGACAAGCTCAACAAGGTTCCGCGCAAAACGAGCACACGGCGTCGATCTGGCCCTGCGCCGCTACTCCACCCGGTTCTCCGCGTTTGGGAGCTGCCCATTCGCTACCCGTGCTGCACTCATCGCAGCCTTCCGAGCCGCAAAACCTACCACTGCCGCTGCATTCGTACAGTCATCGGGAGCTGTCGCTCGCCCAGCACAGAGCGCACGCCGCACTCCTCCCAGGCTGCCAGCTGGCTCGTCGTGTGCAGACTTGCAGCGGGCGATCCATACTCCCTTCGACTGCTCGTCTTTGGAATCACTCGAGCTACGTGGTGCTTCACCAGCGCAAGTGGGGGAAAGCAGCGATCGCCAGGGTGTGCTCGCTAGCATTGGTATGCGTTCATTGCGATGCCCGCCCTGGTAGAACCTACGACATTGTGCCACGGTTGCCGCTGGCCCTCATTCCCGATATCTTTGAGAGACTCTTGGGAAAGCCGGGATGACATGATGACTGCAACGTCGGTTCATTGCCTGGCAAGGTTTCGTGCACCGACGGGTCATTCGTTTAGACAGCGCTGCCTCATCACGAAAGGCAAGGGTGACCGAAGTCATCGAATAGGCGATGAGGCTGCAGCTGTGGCACTGAGATCGATCACATGCGAAGGTCGCGCAACCCTGTGCGGTGGCTGCAGCGACAGCTCGAGCTCCCGGTCTATTCTGCGGCCAAGGCTTGGTGTGCATGCCAAGTTGAGCTTTTGAAGGTCCGAAGTGAAGTGAGACGGTAGCAATTCCCCCATTCCTACGGTCCTTCATATGCTAGTGCAGTTGCACTCGTTGCCGACATGAACGCGATCATACGTGCTGTAGCCGTGGCCACCACTCGGAGAACCTTGAAGGCGCAACAGGCTTTTCGCTGCTCGATGATCTCCCGTGAAGACGGCGACAAAACTTACCGCAATCTATCCTTAACACTCCAACCAACTTACTAGCAGGGACATAGCGCCTATAGCAGAGTTGGAGGGTGGGCAGTGGCTGTGTCGTCGAGGAAAATGGCTCAGTGGAGATGCTCACGAGCGGCAGTGGGAGCGGTACTGTCATGCACCGCGACGAAGGAGCGCAATGGCATGCGGTACATGCGAGTAATGCGTTCAGGTCATACCTGTTATTTGAACGCGTGCTGCGGTGTCTGGATGTGAGACTGGTGACGACGGCAATGCCAGCGGCGTTAGGCGATAGCGAGGCCATGGCGTGGTGTATAAATGAATGCATCGCATCGCAGATAGCACCCGCAGGCACGGGCAGTCATCGGCGAAGATGGTCTGCTTCGTGCCATGAGGTACATATATGGGCAGCAGTGCAGCATCGTAGGCCACGCTCGTGATTGCTGGGTTGTCTTGTTGTCTTCGAGAGATGGCGAAGCGAAGCGTGAAGCAGTTGTGTGAGCACGGGCGCCGGGCTCCACACCACCGCGCGAAGAAGGGCAAAGAGGCAGCTTCCGCGTGTTGAGCGACGATCGTGATGGGCAAGACGGCCTTGCCGCCAACACCACCACCCCATCCCAACCTCGCCTCGCTGCATAGCACACGTCCACCGCCCTCTGCGACGCGCCGTGAATGTGTGCTGCCGCTGCGCGCGCTGTGATCTTGGCCCCGGCTGTTCAAAGCATCATTCCGATCTACCTTCACATGACCGCGCATTTAGCACCACGACGTGCCTGGATACCTTAGCTCCGTCGAAAGCCACCGCCGCCGCCGACGCTCCACCTGCTTGCCTCGCCATCCACCTCCGCCCGGCCGCCGCGCTGAGGCATTAGATCATGGCCGACTTGTGTCGCAGGATCTTCTCGTGTTGCGGAAGTACGCCATCCACCACACATCCTCCACCGACCGCTACGGTAGCGCGAGCTGTGACTGACCGCATACAGGTCGCTCCAAGGTCGACTACGACAATGTCCTCGCAGACACGGAACGCGAGGCCGTCGCTGACCTCCTCAGCTTCCTCGACAATGTACGCCCGACTCCTCTCACCGCAACGCCAGGCTCGACCGCTAGACACATGCACATGCTGACGTAGGCGATCAACAGCGAGCAGAAACCGACTTCTTTAGCGGACCGCCTCTCGATGCACTATCCACACTGGTATACAGCCAAAACATCGATCTACAACGGAGCGCCAGCTTGACATTTGCTGAGATCACTGAAAGAGGCATGTGGTAGCATATCGTGAGCTGCGGTGACAGGACATGCTGACTGGGATGCGCAGATGTGCGGCCGGTGGACCGATCGACCCTCGAGCCTATCCTGTTCCTACTCGAGAGCCCCGACATCGAGGTGCAACGTGCTGCCTCGGCCGCGCTGGGCAATCTTGCCGTAGATGGTATGCTTCGTGCCGCACGTCCTCATGTCAGAACACGCCGCTAAGCGACTCACAGGCCAGAACAAGACCCTCATCGTCTCGCTCGGAGGCCTGACACCTTTGATACGACAAATGAATAGCCCGAACGTCGAAGTTCAGTGCAACGCTGTCGGCTGTATAACGAATCTAGCCACACACGAGGAGAACAAAGCCCGCATCGCACGATCTGGAGCACTTGCGCCGCTGACGAGATTGGCAAAGAGCAAGGATATGAGGGTGCAGCGAAATGCAACGGGAGCTCTACTCAACATGACACATTCAGACGACAACCGACAACAGCTAGTTTCGGCGGGTGCTATCCCCGTGCTTGTCAGCTTGCTGAGTAGCACCGATACCGATGTGCAGTACTACTGCACGACAGCTCTCAGCAATATCGCGGTGGACAGCACAAACCGGAAACGATTGGCACAAACAGAACCGAAGCTTGTGCAAAGCCTGGTGCACTTGATGAAAGGTCAGGCGCCGAAGGTGCAATGCCAGGCGGCACTCGCGCTCAGGAATCTGGCCAGTGATGAAAAGTATCAATTGGAAATCGTACGAGCCGGAGGACTACCGCCATTACTTGGATTACTACAAAGCAGCTACCTTCCCCTGATTTTATCAGCAGTTGCTTGCATACGGAACATCAGCATACACCCCATGAACGAGTCGCCGATTATCGATGCTGGCTTTCTCAAACCGCTTGTCGACCTGCTCGGCTCCACAGACAACGAAGAGATTCAATGTCATGCGATTTCGACACTACGAAACCTCGCTGCTTCATCCGATCGCAACAAGCAACTAGTGCTGCAGGCTGGTGCCGTGCAGAAATGCAAAGAGTTGGTGTTGGATGTGCCGCTCAGCGTGCAATCAGAAATGACGGCCGCCATTGCTGTGCTTGCCCTGTCAGACGAACTCAAACCCCAGCTATTGGATCTTGGCGTGTTTGATGTCCTCATCCCACTTACCGAAAGCGAAAGTATAGAAGTGCAGGGGAACAGTGCGGCGGCTTTGGGTAACCTGAGCAGTAAAGGTGAGTGCTGCTGTGCTTTGCACACGATGGGTGATGCTGACGATTTCTAGTTGGTGACTACTCACTGTTCCTTACCTCGTGGAAAGAGCCACAAGGTGGTATTCATGGCTACCTCAACCGCTTCTTGGCCTCTGGTGATCCAACATTCCAACACATCGCGATCTGGACCCTCCTCCAATTGCTCGAGTCTGGCGATCAGAAGCTGACAGATGTCATCACGAAATCCGAGGATGTCATGAACATGGTCCGAGAAATTAGCGAAAAGCAGGTCGAATCCGAAGACGAAGGCGAGGATAGCGAAGACGGCGAAGGCGAGGTCGTGGCACTTGCCAGACGATGCCTCGAGATCAGCAATGGCGACGTGCCACCGGGCAGCAAAACGGATAGCCAGCCATCTTCGTTCAAAGCGTCATGACGAAGAACAGATGGATGCTCGCCAACCATCTGTCAGCACGATTATGCATTTTGAATGTTGTTGATTGAAAGCCAGCAAGCGAGCGCGCGCATTTTGAAAAAAGGTCCTGATTTTCTCTTCTTCGATTATTGCAATACCAGCATTCGGGCGATTTTTGGGACGATGGCGTTGGAGATGGGGCTTGGTGATGGAGTCAAACCCAGGCTCGTGGATGGCGCCCCCGGGGGGTGATGTCCTGTTTGTTGTTGAGACACAGATGCAATGGATACCGAAGTGTGCCGTAGTAATACGAAAGTGTATTGGATGGAAAGGGGAACTATGGAAGGACTGGAAGTTGAACGAAGGGAGGAGATGTGTGTGCATTCTGCTGCTACTTGTATGAGAGAGCATGAGGAGAGGATACTTTGATTTCTCCATCCTCGAAGCATTCGTGGCATATCCTGGCATGACTAGAGGAAATGATACAAAAGATTGTTGATGCACTTTGGGCATTGTAGGGTTCTTCTGTGTTTCTCCAAGTTGAGATCGCTTTCGTAAGCAAGAGAAGCACACACCTGAAGCAGGTACGTCTGGCCTTGACACTCACTGGACTTGGAATTCGTCGTTTGCATGCTTTCCTCTGCCGATGGCAGAAATGAAGTGACGTTGCGGAAAAGCTGACTTTGAATCGAAGAATTTCAACTACAGAATCACTTTCACAAAGCTGCCGACGAAAAATCAAAAATCGACGACACAATCCTGCATTTTTTTCTTGACCCGGCAATGTGTAACTCGGCGAAATATTGGCAGTTTGAAAAGCCGTCGATCCTGATATTCAGAGTTGAAGAAGAAAAAATCATCGCCACGCTGGCCGGCATTGTGGCTGATTTGATTTGCTTCTGATCAGGAATGATGAGGACCATCATGTCGACATCGAAGTGGATACTCGCAAGGCGTGTGATAGCCATTGCCGGAATTTGCTGCTCCTTCGCAGTTGCCGTGGCTTCCCATTGGGCGTGAACAGGGAAGTCTGTTGCGTCGCATTGCTGGGTTGCTGATGGTGCTGTCTTGACGTTCTTCTAGAGTTTTGGCGGCATTGGCGGCGGCGCTGTTCTTTTCTGCGGTGCTGGTTTTTGAGAGGTAATTAGGGTGTGTGGTGTGAATTGAGAAGGCGTTGGGGAGCGCTGGTTTAGTGTTGCTTACTTGATTGGGGCACTGAAGGAAAGTGCTGCAAATAGGAAGATGAGGGTGGATTCGATCTTCATAGTGGGTGTATGGATCGGTGAAGATGGGGTCTTGGAATGAGATTTGTGTAGTCGTTGTTCGGGGTCGCGATGGGATGGAGCTTGGGATGATTGCTGGATATGCACGCATATATGTATACACACATCATGCTGTTCAACTGCACGAGCTGCTTTCCAGTATACCATCGTACGGTGTGACAACAAGGTGAGCTCAGCGGGAAGGATGAATTGTGAAACGTGTTTGTGATAATATTGCTACTACCCTGAGATGGTGACATGTTACTAAACAATGGCTTAGTGGAAATATCAAAAGGGGAAGTCTTTGTCTACCGAATCTAGGAAAGCTATGTGCCTCCGAAAGCTTTCCGTATCACATTCTTTCTCACATCAGCCACCCAGATACCTGTACTTCCGTTCTGCTTTGGCCAACCGTCGAGATGTGCCTTCTGGAACGATCCAGATGGAGCACACTTGAAGGCATCCATGTCTACCACAAGCGCAGACTTGGCAACGACTCACGCAGACACTCATTCCGTGACGGAAGTAGAAATTGATCGCATGCAGTGCGTATTCCTGAAGTGAAAGAACTTCTACGGAGCGAACTCCAAGGAGCTACTGACCTTTGGTGGCGGTCCCCTTACAACAATGTTCAATCTTCGAACAACCCCGATTATACGGGTTACCAGTACTTCCGCCTGCGCCTTTGCAATTGCCCCCGCTGCCCATCTTCTGGTTACATGGGATTCTGTTCTGGCCCGTAGCTCCGTTGCCGATACTCTCATCTTTTTGTTGGCGTGGAGCAAGATCTTGGGCGGAATCTTAGAGGATGATGGTGGGCTGGGTCAGGCTAAAGCTGGCACTTGCTTCACTTACTTGAAAATTGGGACACTTTGAGCTCGTACCGCGAGGGGGAAGATGATGAGATGGTGGAACTTCCTCTTAGTTGCTGTAGATTGAGGCTGTATTTCTGTGGATGTCATGGAGATGGCCCTGTTCTGGTAGAAGAAAAAGAGAAACAAGATATCAGGGGCAGGCAAACGTGGTTTAGATTTCAGAAAATGTTACGAAAATTGGCAAGCAAGTCCAGTTCGGCAAGAATGGGCGGACACAAACCTACGGGGCCTAGACCCCCCTCATAATCAAGGCAGGGGCCGGAGGAGGAAGGGGAGGTGGTATTCCAGATTCTAGGTCTGGTTTCAGCGATCTCTTCCGCATTGTGATTGGCTCTGCACTCGAGGAGACCAGCTCCTCTGCTCGTCGCTCTCTCTTCTTCCACCACCGCCTGCCGATGAGGATGAGGACGGCAACAACCAAGATAATCACCACGGATGATATGACGGCGGTCACTTGAGCTTCGGTGCTCGAAGCAGCTCGAGTTGCGCCCATGCTGCTGGTGCTTTCTTTGAAGATTTTCACAATGCTGGTGGAAGCTGCGGTGCGGGTTTTGGAAGTTGTGCTTGCCTGCCGGAAGAATCGAACTCGAGTTTTGATCGAAAGCAAAACAAAGAACCGCGTCTTGTCGTGAATCTTTGTGCATTCGATGACCCAAGAAAGAGATTGTTCTCGCTGCATCTACCGCATTGTTTGCTTATCTTTAGACTCACAACGGTCAAGCGCTTCACTGGCGACAATGCGCGTCTACACGCCGCGACTCTGACTTGCACAACGAACACGTGCCAATCGATACGCTCGCTTCAACCAGAATACCAGCTCCGTGACCAGCGGCTCAAGAGGGTCCAGAGCCGAACGAACTCGATATGGGTTATCAGCTCGTTACATACCAATGTTTACATTTCAAGATCGTCTCGCAACACCCATACAATTTCTATGAGGAGGATGACTACTCGATCGAGGGGCTATTATCAACACCGACGGACTCACAGCGGCGTTCGAATACCAGATGCGACGCCGCAGAATGCGAAGATATTTCAGGGGTCGAGTGGGCAAAGCGCGTCAATGAAGCCATAGCGAAGAGCAAAACTTACTTCTCACTTGCTGTCAATCGATACCTGGACATGGGATTCCGCTACCACACCATTCCAATGGGCTGCCGATTTGTGACACTGAATGATCCTCTTTGTCGACTTGCCCATCAGCAGTTTGGAGTCGAAATTTGTGCTTGGGATGACGACGACTTCTTCAACTGCTGGCAAGACACCCTTCGGGCATCCCCCGACCTTGCCTGTAAAATTTCAGCGTCTATGGACGAGGATAGCAGGATTAAAATGGCGAAGGTCGTTCATGAAATTCGAGTGGCGGTCAATGGTATCGTGGGGCGGATGCTGGAACTCGAAGAAGGGGTCAGGAGAATAAATGGTCTGCAACAGGACTTGAAGCAGACTGAATTATGGTCAGATATTGTGGTGAAGCCGAGCACGAAAAGGGGTCGCACAGGGAGAAGAGATACCAGAGCGCTGAGAGGCCCCGTCTCTCCTGGAGATGTCTTTACCCGCGCAACCTTCAAGTCGTGGGAGGGGAGGATATCAGGTCTTTGGGAAGCTTTCTACATGACTTGAGGAACAAGATGTGAGCATGTCTTGTCAAGTACAAAATCGCATAGAGGCTATCAGATCATGCCACTGCGACTAGATCTTCGACATTCTCCTCTTTGAGACACGTTCAGCATTGGAAACTTCCAGCGTTCGCGACACGAGGTGAGCATGATGTAAGATCTGAAGTGAAGCAGAAAACGGTCGCTGCATGATCTTGCTTTCCAATCACTCTCGACCGTTCGAGAAACCTGGAGTTTCACACGCAAGTGTGGTTGCCGAGCATAACTTGTTCGCTTAAAATTATCCATTGTCGCTTTCGTGCCTCTCGTGCAGTCGCCCACGAGTCATGGTCAATCGACTGGCTCTTCAGGTCTATCGCTCTTGAGTCAGGGGCATGAAGAGATGGAACGTGCTCGTCAGATTCAGCGACGTGATGGGAAGTTTCAGTTTCATGCGGGCGCGAAGTTGTAGCACAATGCTCAATCAGTCAAATAAGGTTATGTGATTGACGCAATAATGGGAATGACTCGTCGCACAAGAAAGTGTACAACGTAATGGATGATTTTGGCTCCTCCATGCTATGCGAGACATCACACGCCATCACTCCCGATGCGCCGCCGCATGCAAAAGGTATCTACTATGTGCCATGGTCGATCATTGGTCATTATTTTAATTGGACTCGTGGGAGTTCAGCTTGCGTGCTCGATGCTCATGCTCAACGCCCTTTGATGATGCCAATGTCCTTGAACTATACAACTTCCTTCTTCGGCGTCATCTCTTCTGCTTCCTCTGCTGCCTCTTCCTTGCTGGCAGATTCTTGTCCCGGGTTGGCCATTTCGTATTCCAGCATCTTGATCAAACGATAGAATGCCCATGCTAAGAGAGCTCCTGCGGCTGGACCGACCCCTGTGATGATGTTAGCGTGTGCTCGTAGTATTCCAGGGGCTTCTTGTCATTTACAGTAAATCCAATGCTCTGGGTCCCAGACTCCGGAGACGACGCATGGACCGAAAGATCGGGCTGGGTTCAGACTTCCACCAGTGTAGTAGACGCCAATCAGCTCTGCCACGAATAGTGCGAGACCGATACCAACTGGCGCCATGAACGTGGCTTTGTGCTTTTCATTGGCCAGCATGTAGATGGTGAAAACCAGTTCTGCGGTCAGTAGCGCTTCGATCTGCGCGGTATTAGCGGGTGCCTGGGCGTTTGGGCGACAAAGGTAACTTACAAAGACACCACGAGCGACGGACGTGCCGTCCGACAAAGTCGTCCGCACGTTGAATGTGGTCGGAAACAGAACTGACACAATGTATGACCCGAAGATGGCACCAAGAATTTGAGACGCGATAAGGAGAACTCCTCTGACTATGCCAACTCCCTTGACGATCATCATAGCGAGAGTCACAGCGGGATTGAACCTGTGCGGCGTTAGTCGGTGTCGGACATTGCACCAAGGACACACTTACAGTCCACCCGAGATACGGAAGAAGATCCAAACGTTCACCATCAAGCTGAAGCCGAAAGATAGCGAGATGTACATCAGCACGATCGGGCTGAATCCAGTTGAGGCGTTGGTTGTCGTTTGGTTCTCGTTGTCGCCAGCGCCAATGTTTGCGACTTGCGTTCCGGCGAACGCGAAGAACAAGAACATCGTCGTTCCCATGAATTCGCCCAATGAGGCCACAAAGTCTGCGACAAATGTCAGTATAGCTGAATCTATGTGGAGGTCGCGTACGTACGAGCTTTTGCTGATCGATTCATCCACTCAGTAAATGGCAGACGCATGATCACCTCCGGGGGTGGGCTCTTGGAGGAAGGCGGCTGACCACCTGCCCTTCTGTGACCTCGATGGCGCAGAGGTCTTTCGTCGTCATCGTTCCACTCTGATGGATCATCATCGTACGGTGTGTATCGTCGCCTTGGCGGGCCTGGAGGGCCTCTTCCGCCGCCAGCCGCTGATCGCCACTCGTCAGATTCTCGGACGGAGCTCATTCGTCGTGGATATGGTCGATTGTAGTATGCAGGATCTTCGCCCCAATAGTCACCACCCATCGTTGATGGAGGTGGCCGAACTGGTGTGCCATAATCGTAAAGAGGGCGTGGCCAGTATGGACGGTCGTTGTATCCATATTCCTCTGGAGGACCATATCGCATGATTTGCTGTCTTGAAGGTCGTCGTTGTGGAGCTTGACTGGCAGTTTCTTCTTCGTTGAAGTCGAACTCTAGCCGTGGAGGCTGAGATTGCTCCCATTTGGAGGTGTTGCTGTGGGAACGATCTCGTCCGGCAGTGCGAGGTCGATCTCCGCCTCGAATGCTGCCAAAAGTAGCTGGGCCTCTGAACCCTTTCACATCTTCTTCTGAAGCAACGTCCTCTGCGCCTGGACTCAGTGGATGTTTCTGAGTGTCAGGCACTTGCTCGCCTGGTTGAGCCATGTTGGATCGTGAGTAGTCTGCGAATGATCGCAATGGGTAGCTGCCGCTTGTACTGGTGTTATCGAGATCTCCTAATAGCTCTGACGATGCCCGGTGTGAGAGCCCGGAAGGAGTGTTGTTGTTGAACATGAGCGAAGCAGGGCCTATAAGCTTCTGGCGTGCTGTGGTCTCGCGCTAGAGGATGAATGCAGGTGGCCGAGAGAGGGCTGGTCGGTACCATTGACGTAGAAAAGAGCCATGGCCGCATTCTGCAACAAACTTAGCCACATGATTTGATACTGGCCAGTCGTTAAGCTGCAATTTACCCTGAAGTCGCGGTTTGGCGTAGCCTCGCGGATTTCATCACGCAACCAGCCGCAGACGTCCGATCTCCACATGGGCATTGGTGATCGAGAGGGTCCTGCCGGGGTGAATGTTTGAGAAGCGGGCCCTGCAGATTTTCAGGCCATATTCCAACAGGGCATACCAGGTCAACATAAGATTTTGCGAGTAGGAGAGCTCAACATCGTATCCGTGCTGACTTGCTTCGCCAACCACTTCCCAGTTTTCGATGGCGACAGTCTTCGGGATGACGCTTCTGCGCCTCCACAGTGGTCCTGTCCGCGTGTAGGGACTGTCAAGCGAAGCCGGAGGTCAGACAAGATGCCGGCAGTCCGCGGCAGGCTACCTTATCAGTGGCTGGAGATCATGAGTTCGCCGTACAGTTCGTTATCATCTTCGACCATTGATCCCGGTCTATACCAGACACCTCTTTGCCAAACCGAGTTCGCAGCTTGTCAAGCCAGCCATACGGCACAAGCGTACGCTGCTGACGGATTTGCGCAACATGATGCCTGCACTGCGCAGAGTGTGAATGTCGGCTTGACGGGGTATGCAGGCATGCTGCAGCAGGATGCGCATTTTCGCCCAGTGGCTTGAAGTTTGAAACGTGCTATCAAGTCGTCGTTTTCGAGGTCTAAATGTATGCAGCAAAGCCGTCTCCCCAGATGCGCGAGTCACGCCATGAGTCGGAAATAGCACAAGAGCAGGCAGTCAAACGCCACCAACAGCGTAGAGTGCACAAGGTGAAGTCAAGAGACGATGGGCGACGTGAGGGTTCGGATCTGAGAATGGAGATCGTTACCGCAAATTGAGTGCAGGGGGTCAAATTTCGAGGCACGCCAATCAAATCCCAGCTCGTGACGACATTCGGTGATGGTCGTCAACCACACTTTGACTCCATCGACCTGTTTCAACGATCACCTTGTCACAGAAAGCTGCAGGATTGTGCCTCGAGGCATCACCATCGTGTCAAGATCAGTCATGGCCAATGCGAAAGCGGTCAAGCTTCCCAGCCTTCTTTACGGGACCGCATGGAAGAAAGGCCACACGAAAGAGCTGGTGAAGCAAGCTCTCTTATCAGGGTTCCGAGGTATTGACACTGCAGCTCAGCCAAAGCATTACCAAGAGCATTTGGTCGGTGCTGGAATCCGCGCGGCACTGGAGGAAGGGCAGTTCAAGCGTGAGGATCTCTACATCCAGACAAAATTCACATCCATTAATGGGCAAGATCTGAAGGCAGGAGTGCCGTACAACTCTCAAGACAGTATCGCCGATCAGGTCCATTCATCAGTAGCTTCATCCCTACTGAACCTCCGACATACCGAGCATGACGGCGGAGAAAAACCTTATGTCGATTGTCTAGTTCTCCACTCGCCATTCCCAACCGCTTCGCAGACATTCGAAGCATGGAAAGCTATGGAAGCTCATGTGCCGGAGCATGTGCGAACGCTCGGCATATCAAATTGCTATGATCTCAAATTGCTCCAAGCGCTATATGACTCCGCAGACGTCAAGCCATCTATTTTACAGAACCGGTTCTACAGAGACACAGGCTATGACCGCAACCTGCGAACGTATTGTCAAAGCAAGGGGATCGTATATCAGTCATTCTGGACGCTGACCGCAAATTCTCACCTCCTCAAATCCGAGCCCGTGGCTATCCTCCGAGATCAGGCGAAGGTCAGCAGAGAAGTCGCTTTATACGGCCTGGTCCTGGGTCTTGGCAATGTACAGGTGCTTTGTGGTACCACGAATGAAGCTAGAATGCAGAGTTACCTTGCTGGAGTGGCTGAGGTTCAGACATGGAATACTCAGCACGAAACGCAGTGGCAGGACATCATGACTGCCTTCGACCGCCTCCTTCGGTGCTATGGATAGAATGCCTGCGCGAGAAGTCGGTTCCTGGCTATCTTTCAATGCCATATCCGGCATCAAGTTCCTGACTACCAGCATCAACGGACTTTGAAACTCGTCTTTCAACGCAGCCGCTGCGCTGACCGCCATTCTCCTCAACAAGCTCCAAGGCGAAGACAACATCGCAAAGAACTACCGCCACCTGTGACCACCGCCGTTCCAGCGACCCGAACATGAACGCCGACTGCCTCCATGGCCAGACCTCGGCGACAATCACCAGAGTGGGTCCACTAGTACCACTAGCAGCCATGCTGCCCACCAGGCTACATAATAGCGTGCAAAACACTTCTTATTCATGCGCACCTCATCAGAGGTCGAGCCAATGTCGCTTTCGTGGTGTAGGTGGTCATCACGTCAGTCTAACACACTGAAGGTCTCGAGTTCAAATCTCGACGAAAGTACAATGCATACGAGTATGCGATTGTGAATGCATTCGCTTCTTTTTTTGCTTTTCGCTTTCTTGATCGTGCTTTTGCTCGTGCGACGAAGCATCTCGAATGACGAGGGTACAGTAGAGAGTATGCGTTTTCAGTATTCCTGGTCGAGCCTTTTCCCCTTTACTGATCTTCATCTCTTCACTCATTCCAAGGCACGTCGGCTCTGCACACTGCAGATTATTCAATTTAGCGCACGAATTACAGGTAGACAGGACTGATCACGCAGCACAAAAGTACCGTCAACACCTGATGAAAGCATTCATAGTCAGCACATGTACCAAAATGCTCATTGGATTGGGTATATCCTGCTTTAAACTCAAAGCTTTTTGCAGCGCCTCCGCATTCAAAACCTCTAGACGCACAGAAACTCCACATGTGCGGCATCTATCTTACATGACCCACATCTATCGCAAACTAGCGCTGCCTGGTCTTGGACTGGCGCTACCGTTTCGTGCCTCTCTCTCGCGAGCTAATTGCTCCTCGCTCAAACAGCCGATTCTGTTCAATATCTCCTTGTGCTCTCCCAGATTGAGGCCGCTTGAGATACCCTTTGATTTCCTCTTCCCATTTGCTGTGACTTTGCGTGCTGGCCAACTGTGGTCTTCTGTGCTCGCTTCGACTTCGATGAATCGTGGTTTCTCGGCTTCTAATGGTGCTGTGTGGTCGGAAGGTTGTGGGGGCATGGGGTCCACGTCTTCGTCCTCACCTTCGTCGTCACTGCGCGTATCGTCGGCGCCTTGTCCTCGAATCACACGAATGACAACTCGCATGATCATCACGAGCCATGCGAGGGTGATAAGTTGTAGTGCTCCAAGTAAGCCGAGGAACCACCATCTTATGTTGGCATTGAATGCAAAAGTCTTCGCTTCTGGTCGCAGCATTGGCTGCAACAGGTTGTCCATGATGGTTTCGCCGCCGTCTGTCGATATGCGTTCTCCAGTGATTGTGGAATACACTCCATATGGCATAGTCACGACATTGACATGCGCGTAGATGCTCCAGCATATCGCAATGTAGCAAATATGTCTTGCACCGATCCATGTGATGACGAACAGTCCAAAGGCGCAGTCGCAGGCCATTTGCATGCCCAGGTAGCGCAGGATTTTAGCCAGAGGAAGCACGAGATCGACAATATCCATGCAAACCAAAATTGCATTACCCACGCGCCACTGTCTGTATCCGTAGCTACCACCCATCAAGCCGACTGTCACAAAGTGGTGCGTGAGCATCTGGTAGTGGTCCTTCCTGCGCTCTTCCAAGTGTATGACAATGATCTGCTGGATCCAGAAGGCGAACTGTGTCAAGTAGTACAGCTTGATGCCGGCAGGCATGAGCAACCTCGGGAAGTCCCTCCAAAGCGACACAAGCAGATCATTGACATTGGTGATACCGCTTGGTGTATCCTGAATAAAGACGGCCAGACCCCAGAACCAGTATACGGTATAGTACACCAGCATATAAGCTTGTTCCGCAAATCGAACTCGACCCTTCTTTCTTCCAATACCACATGCAGCAGCCATGGGCATAAGGACATAGTCCAACATGAATGCTCGCAATCCCGTGAAATAGATGATGCAGCTCGCTACCAGATACATATCCCGCAAGCCTTGTCCATACAGTCCTGTGTCCTCTGCTGCATACGACAATGTGAAGCAAGCTTTGATATTTCCCCGAAGGCTAGGGAACAGTGCGTATGTCATGCCCAGCAACAGAACAAAGTTCAAAGACAAGCCGAGCTGGTGTTCCATGATTGCCTTCCTGAGCGCACTGCCCAAACTCTCCTGGTCTGGTACGGCACTCCATGTTCTCCTTCGTGGCCGAGGGGCAGGAGCTGTGAAGTCGCCTGGGCTGGCGCACACCGACACTTCGTCAATGGGCCATTCTTTCTGCGGCGGTGGGGTGTGGTCGAGTTCAGGGAATCGAGCGTAGAGGGCGGAGGAGCCAGCCTTCAGGTGTTGTTGTGTCATGGCGGTCGAGGGGGGGTCCTGCGCTCGGGCGCAGGTAAGCAGTGTACTGTCGCAGGTCTAGGTCGTGGGCGGGTTTTGGATTTATCGCAGCGAAAAGTCAATGGCGAGATGCTCGTTCGATCAGCACCGAGGATGAACCCTCTGCACGCCAGACCCCGACACCGTCTTCGTCGTCGGCTGCAGTGCGTGGCGGGCAGGTGTTATGAAGGGAGGACAGCACAGAAAAGTGGCATTGTTCTGGCGGGACGCACTACGAGCTCCCAATGCCCTCAATCTACCGGCGACCGCTAGATTCTCCAGAATTATCGGACCCCTGTGGATTAAGGTCGCACATTGGCGCGCGGGAGGCGCGGGAGCTAAAAAGTCTTGGAACGCGAGAACGAGTCGCGTTGCTCGCGTTGGCAATTCACTTCACCTTCACATCTCACTTCATGTTGTGTGAAGTATGGGCGCGTTGCACAGGCCATCATTCCACACTTGGAGATGCGACAAAGCCATTGATGATCAGACTGCTCGAGATGTAGTCCACGGCACGCAATGGAGATCTGGAGCGACAATCGACACGTTCTCTGGGTTGCTGCAGCAAACCGTGAGCGAGACGAAAGTGAGCATTCGTGCAGGTAGGGTGAAATGACCTGGCAATGTGACCAATGTCACGCCAATTGATACCTCCTGATTCTGAGTTTTCATTCTGTGCAAAGCCATTCACCCACACTCATCAGACAGCAGCAGTCGTCCACAATGGCTGGAATTTGCCAAAGCACGCCCAACGCAACAGGGCAGCGTGAAGCCGATGCGCGAAGTGCGTTTGCTTGCATGTTTGTCCACAGCTTCGACAACACAAGCTACAGCCCCTGGCCGCTTGCTCGCGGGCAGTCTGCTAACTTCGAATTTGATGACCACAACCTCACAAGCCTGTCTCGACCGGTCTTTCACCCACCACGCCGCCGAGCCTCCCGAAACCTCAGTGCATCTGGAAGCGTTCGTGCTGAGAGCGCCTTCCGCCTGGTCAGTGCCCCCTTCGCAGCACCTTCCTTCCAAACGCGTCTGCACAGGCACCCAATGCCGCCGCCCCGCCTCGTGACCACGTACAAATTCGACAGCATCAACATATAACATCAGCACTTGCAGGCATGCTCACTGACATCAAGTACTCCTCGCAGGCACGATGAACGAGCATCTTCAGGAGCGCTTCTCCAAGCGTCCTAAGAAGCAAGCTCTGGCGCCTGACGACGCGGCAGCCGAGCGCATCATGCCGTTCAAGCTGAACCCGCGCGTCGCCCGCTACTTCGAGAAGTCGACCGATGGACCAGGCTGGCTATCCAGACCGGAGCTACCGACCTCAGCGGAGGTCATGGACCACGATGATGACAACCGCTCGTCTTCAGATGTCGTCGAGCTGGAACCAAATCGACCATTCGGTACCTGGCAGTCGAAGGAGGAGTACCTGTCAAGTCAGTACGACCTGTACCGCGAAGATGCTATTCGCGGCCTCCGCGAAGCAGTGACCAGAATGCGGATATGCCCAGATGCTGCGGAGGACTCGTACAATGGCAAGATTGGCATCTACGAAAATGTGAGAATGCCATTGCGTGCTCCTTCCGATCACACTAGCTAACAGCGTTCCAAGGTGCACATCTGCGGAGTTACTGCTTCGACTCGAGGACTGGCTCACAGAATTACCTTCAGCACACGACGTGCTGGCAAGATTATTCTGTGGGAGCAGTCCAAGCGGTTGATAGCTGGTGGCCTGGTTGTGCTTACGCCGGCGGATGACAAGTTCAAGTCCAAGGCGATCGTCGCAACTGTTGCAGCACGTCCGCTCGAGTACCTCAAGTTCGACCCACCGGAGCTGGACCTCTTCTTTGCATGTGCCGACGAACTGGAGATCGATCCAGCTATCGAGTGGTTGATGATCGAAGACAAATCGGGTCTTTACGAGGCGAACCGTCATACACTACTTGCCTTGCAACGCATGATGCGGGAGCCTTTTCCACTATCCGAGCACATTCTCTCCGCGCAGACCACGGTTTCGCCCCCGAAGTATATCCTAGAGCACCCACACCTCAACTTGGCGGCAGCCCTCGATGGCAACAAGGAGGAATCGTACGAGAATGTTGATGTGGTGAACTCATGGCCTCACGACCCGCAGAGTCAGCTTGACAGCTCCCAGCTTGAGGCTCTCCAGCGTATACTAACCAAGCGCCTGGCGATTGTCCAAGGTCCACCAGGCACCGGGAAAACTCACGTCTCTGTGAAGGCAGTCAAAGTTATGCTTGAGAATTGGAAGCTTGGCGACCCACCGATCCTTGTGGCGTGTCAAACCAACCACGCCATCGACCAGTTCTTGCGCCATGTTGCGACATTCGAGACTGAATTCGTGCGTCTCGGTGGACGCAGCAAGGACAAAGACGTGGTGAAAAAGCGCGTACTCTTCAACGTGCGGAAGGAGACGTCGGAGAATCCACCAGCTGGATCTCTATACACAAAGGCGCGTGCAAGCCTGCACAAGCTACAAAAGCAGCTTCCCTTGTTGCTTACGGCGCTACAGCCTGGCAAAAACCCTTTGGACCACCGTCTTCTCGAGAGCTTCAAAATTTTGACGGAGTCGCAGGCTGACTCGCTTCAGGAGGGCGCGTCTCGTTGGGTGCAAAGCACCAAGACCAATCCAAACGAAGCGCACTCGCCTTTCAGGGTGTGGCTCGGCTCCAAGCTGATTCCAGTGAACCCCAAGCAGACAAGCAACGAGCATGGTTTTGATCACGAGGAGGCTGATTTAGAGCAAGAGCGTTTGCGTGAAGAAGAGGCAGAAAATGCTGCGCAGGAAGAGGAGGAGTTCGACAAACTCTACGGTCCATACTACGACATCGCAGACAACTTGACCTGCCGTAAAGTACCTGGGCTCGACCACAAAGCCGAAGAGTTCCTCAAGCAGCAGGATATGTGGAAGATTCCCGAGGCCGCCAGAGGTGCTGTCTATCGCTATCTACAGTCTGCCCTGAAGAAGCATATCCTCCCAAGCATCCGTGACTTGGCCAAGAAGATGAACGATGAAGCCCGAAAGCGTCGAGTCGGCCAGTTTGAGATGGACGAACCCATTCTCAAGAGACAAAAGATCATCGGCATGACAACAACGGGTCTCGGCAAATACCGTGGCCTCCTATCTGCGCTTCAGCCAAGAGTCGTTCTCATCGAAGAGGCAGCTGAGACCTTGGAGGCCCCGGTCACGGTCGCCTGTATGCCATCACTCCAGCATCTTATTCTTGTGGGTGATCACCTCCAGCTTCGGCCGCACACACATGTAAACGAACACGAAGACGAGCCGTGGTATCTCAACGTCTCGCTGTTCGAACGTATGGTCAACAACAAGCTTGAATATTCAACGCTCCGCAAACAGCGACGCATGATTCCAGAAGTTCGTCGCATACTGGCTCCAATTTACGGCAACCTCATCGAAGACCATCCGTCGGTATCTGACCTTGAGCACCGTCCTAGTGTACCTGGCATGGGGGGAGTGAACTCATTCTGGTTCACTCACGCTTGGAGAGAGAGTCGGGACGACATGATGTCTTGTTACAATGAAGACGAAGCGCGAATGATTGCAGGATTCGTCGAGTATCTCTGCTACAACGGAGTCCAAGCTGAGGATATCACTATCCTCACATTCTACAACGGTCAGCGCAAGAAGATTCTCGCAGAATTGCGAGCTCGCGTCGCCCTGAGAGATCGCAGATTTGCAGTCGTGACTGTCGACTCCTACCAAGGTGAAGAAAACAAGATTGTTCTCTTGAGTCTGGCCCGGTCCAACGAAAACTACCAGATTGGCTTTCTTTCTGTCGATAACCGCGTTTGTGTCGCGCTTTCCCGCGCTCAATGCGGGTTCTACATTTTCGGCAATGCCAGACTTTTGCATAACGTGGAGAGGTCTTACGCAAAGCTGAAATCCAAGAAGCGAACAGAGCGTCAGGACGGAGGCAAGCTGCGAAAGCCTAAGACTTGGACCCAGGTGATGCAAATCATGGCCGGTCAGGAGGCTGCGCGGCCCAGAGAGATCCCTAAGGTTCATCCTCAGCGCCTCGACGAGCATTTCCCGATACATTGTCAAAAACACAAGACCAAAGTGGTCATCGATGCACCAGAGGACTGGGAGAAGATCAATGGCGGATGCACAATCGACTGTCAAGAGCAACTCCCCTGCGGTCATCCCTGCCCTTGCAAATGCCATCCCTTCGACCACAACATTGTCAACTGCACCAAATGTCGGGAACGGTCTACGAATGCAGGCTCGCAATTGACAGCTGTAGTCAAAAAAACGTCGGCTGGGCAATTGTCGGACGGTTCGCGTGCAACTTCGAGCTCAGGAGATTCCGAGTCGTGGAAGACATTCGCAGTGGCTGCACAGCACGAATACCAACAGGCTGTCGATGCGTATGTGCCATATTCGCAGCTTCCGAAGCCAAAGGCGACCTTGATCGACATCGACGACGCAGGCACGGCACGCAATCTTGCCTCCATCCAGACTGATGTTGAGAACTTGTCCATCGAACCAGGCAGTGCCTCGACAGTCACGCCTTCCCATGTGTCTAAGAGTACCAAGAAGCCGAAGCTTGGTCTCGACGGCGCGGCCGACGACTCGTCCAGCTCCGGCAGCATTTCAGCAGGCAAAGCGAAGCGCCAAAAGTGGAAGGAGACGTTTCGTCCTGAGAAGGAACCAGCAAAGAAGGACTGGTCGCAGGAAGGGAGCTTACTAGATTGACCTCTCGGCAGATAGGCTTGCATCGAGTGGTTGCCGTCGTCCTTGATGTCTGTCGGGGAGGAGAACCACATGTTGCTACGGCTGTGCAGCAAGTCACACAGATGAGTTTGGTTAAATGGCAGGCAGACCCAGATTATACAGCACTGCGGAACGTCACAGTTCCTTGATCAGCACGGTATGCAGAGAACACATCACTGTGAGCTCCAAGCTTAGTGCCACGCACTCCACTTTCCACCGTGGCCACAGCGGCCTCCACTGTCTGCTTTTCAATAACACTGATAGCCCTATCTTCGAACGTGTTCCTCAAATTCCCGTTTCCATTCCTCCATTGCGTAACAGGCATCTTCTTCTTCCGCACCACCTCTGCAAGATACTTCGCCTGCGGGCTGTCTTCTTCAACACCACACAAAATCCTGGTACTCGCTGGAATTCTGCTCAAAATCTCCGTCAAAGGATTAAATTCCTCGTAAATCTCCCTCAAACCACTAGCGCTATCGTACACGACCGCTAATCGTAAAGTCTTAAGACTCTTCAACGCTTCCAAAGCAGTAAAATCCACATCTTCGTAATCTGCTCGGAAAGAGGCAGTACAATCCAGAATCAGGAAAATGTGTTCTAGTTTCTCGAGAACAGATTGTGGAAGACGGGTTTCGGAGATTATGGGCCAGCATGTGTCGTGGGCGTCGATTATGATGCAGATTTCGTTGTTGGAGTAGAGAAGATTGTGGCATTCTTGGTTGATTTGGTGGTTTGTTGCTAGGAGTGGAGGGGCCAAGATTGGGGATGTTGCGTGGCTTTTCGTTTTTGTTGAGGTTAGGTGGAGGGTACCAGTGGGAGAGAGAGCTTCTTCGTAGATTTGCGTGCGGAGCTCTGCTGGGAGGGAGAGGAGGGGGGAGTTGGATAGTTTGAGCGAGTTGGTTTCTGGAGGGGAGGTTGTGCTTGTGCTGTTGTCCTGAGGAGGTGCGGTTGCCATGACTGGATTTTGAAGAGCCTGTTCGTCTGTCGTCTGCTGTTGTGTGTATGTGAAGTAAATGTCGGATTGTACTTATTCTTCGTACCTGACTGCAGGTGGATGTGCATTTGTCAGGCACCAGCTTACCGTTGTGCAGGGGACTGCATCGTTCGCTATCAAGCATTGGGTTGGCGTAGCACAAGGCGAGCCAGAGCCCGTTCAAGCCGCTCTTGTATTCACAACACTCTTCTTGCATGAAAGTAATGTCTACACACATGTATTGCAACATGGCAGACCCTTTGTTGAGATCTCGATCGATCCTTGGCAGGTCCCCAGCTCAGCCGATCCGCGCACCTGGTCGAGATGAGCCTCGCTTTCCCAGTCGTCCCTGCTCGCCGCCTGGTAATTTCATTAGTTAAACGCAGCAGCCTCGGATACTAGCGGGAACGCGAAACGCTGCGTTGGCGCGACGTGCTCAACTACATCATGCTTCTTACACCGATATATGTAATGTTGGAGGAAAGCGCACGCGGTAGGGTGGATCGCGATTGCAGTCTCAGCCTTACAGCGCATGTTTGAGAGAGAAAAATGCTTACGGACAGTCCGACCAACCGATTCATCATTCGCAGCATCATCACCTTCTTCCAATACTACGCGCCTTTTTGCTTGGGATATGTTGCCTGGAGTCTGGTCGCGAGTCAATGGCCAGCATGGAGCCTAGGATTCGAGGACTACCTGCACAGGACATGGATGTGGAGGATATGTCTGCCGGAAGCCTTGTTCTACATCTTCTTCTTATGGTATAAACGGCACATACAGAAGGAAGCGATACACCCTCCGGTGAAGACGCGCCAGGAACGACAGGATTTGTTCAATAAATGCCAGCGAGGGATCCACGATCCCATCTCGTTCCTCAGTGGATGGTTTCGAGGCGCAAGAGTTGAAGACATTGGAAGAGAAGAGCTGCGCAAGTTCGTGGATTGGAGCTTTTGGGAAGGACGGGCAGAGCTGGCCAGTGAGAAAGATGGGGACCATGACGAGATTGAGGAGTACATGAACAAGATGGAGATCATGATGCCGCAGCCATTCCAGAGAGGTCCAGGCAAAGCGCGCAGTTTGCGCTTGACGCTGGATCCGATTGAGATCGAGCCCAGGAGCCTGATGTGGTACAGCTTGATCATGCTGGTCGATACTTTCACACTTTTACTTCTGTACCTCAAGGGCTACAGCTACTATCGGCGAACATTTTCGAAGGCTTTGGCAGTATTCCCACCACGACCCGCAGCATTCTTCACACGCAAGACTTCTGTGGCTTCAAAGCTTTCATACTTCTTGCGCGAGCACACATCGAAGACTCGCCTTCCTGTTGTGTATATCCATGGGATCGGTATTGGACTTCTGCCGTCAGTTACTTTTCTGGACGAGCTCAACCATGATCTAAATGATGGACGCGGTGAGGACGATCAAGTGGGAACCCTCGCGTTGGAAGTCCTACAAATCTCCTCTCGCCTGACAGAATCTATTCCCACAAGGACTGAACTCCTCGCGCAGCTCACCACAGTCATCAATCACCATTTTGGTGAAGGTCGCTTTGTGCTGGGCGCGCACTCGTATGGAACCATTCTCAGCGCTCAGATCCTTCGTGACAAGAATTTGTCCCCACGCGTCTCCGGCACGCTGCTAGTTGATCCAGTCACTTGCATGTTGCATATGCCTGATGTGGCTTACAACTTTACTTGCCGACCACCAGTGCGTGCACCCGAGTGGCTCCTCTGGTATTTCGCCTCCAAAGATCCACAAATTGCACACACTTTGGGGCGCCATTTCTTCTGGACCGAGAACGTACTCTGGCGGGACCAGATTGATCACTTGATCGAGAACCACGGCATGCGGTTCACAGCTTCCATAGCATCGGACGATCTCATTCTGAATGCGAAGGCAGTCCGAGCATACCTTGAGAATGGTACCAAGTCCGACCCTGTCATTACGAAGGATGAAGAAGGGAGGAAGACGATGGACCTAGAGCCCACCGATGTGGCAGCCTCAAAGCCATGGCGCGGCTTTGGATTGGAGACAATGTGGTGGCAAGGCCAGGACCATGGCGATGTCTACGTGCGAAAAGATCATCGGGCAAGACTCATCAAGGTGATAGAGGAATACTGCCGAGGAAAGTGAGAGCGGTGCAAGTGCAGCGAGAAACCATGATACCCCCCATACTTTATGATAGAAGTAAGACTAATCATCCGCATAATGTGTAGCATAGTATGTACAACGAACACAGTTCTGAATCATTGAGGTCGTCCTATGCATTACCTGATCAGCGGAAAGTCACCGCCAGCGTTGCTAAGAGCCAACCTCGTATCGGTAATTCCGAGGAAACAGAACAGCTAAAGTCCATAAACTCCCCGGCGCTGGCGAAGCTTTATTCCGCGATGTCGATGCTGCTGACAGGTACAGCACTCACATGGCCAATTGAGCACGAATAGCAACAAATCTTCATCGCAATGCTTCACAATCAACTCATAACCCGCGCAAATGGCGTCGGATTCAAGCTTAACTGCAAAGCTTGATTACGCGTCTCTCATTTTGCAAGCTGGTTGGAGAGTCGGAAGTGGGCTGTTGCTCGCCTGTGCTCGGATAAGGACTTGCGTGTGCGAATGAGGGGCGGCTCGAGGACATGGTGGGGCATGCCATCGGCAACGATGATGACAGAAGCTTGCAGCATCTCGAACCAGCCAGCCAAAGTTCTTTCAGGGCTTGACGGCGTGCTTAGGTAGAATTTTGTGGTTAAAGCTCCGATCTCTGGGTTGAGTACTAATAGCTGCTGGCGCCACGTTTATTGAGCTGAAGCTGTTCCTTTTACTCTTTGCAAAACGAATTGAACAGCAACAATATACTCTTCACACTCTTGTAACAATGGCGTCTAACCCACCTGGCAAATGCTGCACCATTGGTGTTAAGCACGAGGGCACCCCAACCGGCTCCAAGAAGAACGCTGGTGGCAGTAAGAACATCTCTCGATGAAAGCATTCATATTCTTCGTACTGACAAAGGCGATTTCTAGTCGACACATACTTTGCCTACCCAGAATCGAAGCAGACCGACACTGCGATCCTCATCCTCACTGATGTGATCGGCCACGACTTCGTCAACGCACAGCTTATCGCCGATCAATTCGCCGCCAATGGCTACTTCGTGGCCATGCCTGACCTCTTCGAGGGTGACCCGATCCCACTCAACAGACCAGATGACTTCGACATCATGAAGTGGCTCACGACTTCCGGCCCAAGCGGCGGCCACACTCCAAAGCAGGTTGACCCTATCGTCGAGAAGGTCATCAAGGCTCTCAAGGAGGAATATGGCGTGAAGAAGCTAGGAGCTGTGGGCTATTGCTTTGGAGCAAAGTATGTAGCTCGATACCAGGCCAAGGGCAAGGGTGTCGATGTCGGCTACGTTGCACACCCTTCGTTCGTTGATGCAGACGAGATCAAGGCGCTGGCTGGTCCTTTCAGCATCGCTGCTGCTGAAACCGATCAGATCTTCCCAGCTGAGAAGAGGCGGGAGACCGAGGACCTCCTCAAGGAGCACACTATTCCATACCAGATCTCGCTGTACAGTGGTGTTGAGCACGGCTTTGCAGTCCGAGCAGATACCAGCAAGCCAGAGGTGAAATACGCCAAGGAAGCTGCTTTCTTGCAGGCAGTTGCGTGGTTTGATGAGTTCTTGAAGGGCAGCAGGACTTGGGCTGCGTAAGTCTGCTTTGGCATCAGCTTATTTGTGAAGAGGTGGCTGTCAAGCTCGCTTCCGCTCGCAAGACGTGGTCCGCTTCTGTAAGATAGATAGAAGCATGACGAAATCTTCAGAACCATCATGACGCAGATCATGAAAGATATTGTCAACTCATTCCACCAGATATCGCTCGTTGTAGTCTCGTAGCCTCAGCAGCTGCAGTAAGGGATCCGTTGGTGCGCCAGGATTTAGCTCCCCTCTGTGCTGATTGCAACCCTCTATGCCACAGCCTTGTGGGCACAGACATTCGGACAAGTTTCTGGTGATAGTGCTGACGAGGTTCATTAGTAGTTGGGTGGTCGGAAGCGGCGTGCCATCAGCGCTCCATTGCATCTTTGATACCTGTCCCACAGCAACGACTTGGGTACAGTAGCGACAGCCCAGGCATCCTCGATTGCAATAGCATCCGCCAACGACTGCTCTGAGACTCGACCAGCTCCGCGGAGAACAGCCAAGAGTTGTGTTCTCGGAATGCTTTGCTTGATCGACTCCATCATGATGGGATCCTTCGAAGCCACGATCCAGGTCCAGAGTGATTGATCGAAAGCAATAAGGTGCTTCAGCGCTCCTTCCTGTGCTGTGCAGTACATTAGCTCAGCTGTTCCAATTGAACATGCCTCACAACTTACGCTTCGTCCCACCCGGTCAAGCACACGCCCACCCCGTTCATTACCCATCGTCGCATTTGGCTCAGTCTTGTTGGTCTCATGCGTTGGCACCATCGCCATACCGAGTCTCTGTTCACATTGAAAAGATGGAATGGTACACAAGAGAGTTTCGGCATTATCGGGCCAAGTTCATGTTGAAACAATCGGCATACCAATAGTAAGGCCCACGGACTCCTTGTCGTAATTCTGCCATCTCCGGTGCACTCCACAGACACCGAAGCATCCTGCAAGACTTGCTCGTATATCAGTAGTCTGATCTCCGCCGGCAGATCGGTGATGTTCGTGGTTCCTGGATCCACCGTCATGCTCAAGTGTGCCGCAAACTCATTGCGTGGTATACAAAGACTGGAATGAAAGGAAAAGAATCAATACTCAACTGAAAAAGGAGAAGCATTACTCGCCTCTCGCCATGCATCCTAGTCGAGACTGACAATTCTCAAGCGAGTTGTCGAGCCCACGCGCGTGATAGATCGCTCTCTCTTCGTGCCGTGTAACAGATAGATGCAGACCTCGAGTCCAGACACGGCAGAACCGCGACATATATCCATCGATGATGTCGGGCGCCCGTCACACGTTTCTTGTGATTCTGGGCCCTCGGAGTCACGCAGCTGCACATCGTTGAATCCTGCGCCATGGTGTTAGGGCAGCGGAGGGGGACGAGAACTGGTAAGATCGTGATGTCCGTTGTCCAGGCCAGTCCGGACGAAAGACGCGGCCAAAGTCCAGACGCCGGAACATCTCGCTGCTTGGCAGGAGCGTTGATTGGGCCAGATGGGCACAGCCGCTTCCCTCTCTCCTTCGTGCAAGAGACATCGGTCTAACATCCTCGAGCGCCAATGTTGTCTGCCTGGCAGTGACATAATTTGTACAATCCGTGTATACTGCGCGCAATGCTGCGCGACTAAGAGCAGTAGGTATAAGTTCGGCTTCACGACGCGACAGGTGAGCGGCACATTCGAAGCCGATCCCTCTCGAGTACAGACAGGACAACCCAGTTCATTCCCGCCTGCCATCACATCAAATCACATTTTCATCAGCAAAAAGACAATAACATCGAAACAATGGCGCTCGACATTTTCCGCAAACCCGTGTTCGACGCCGACAAGGAGATTCCAAGTCTAGCAGGCAAAGTCATCCTCATCACCGGTGGAACTGGTGGACTGGGTCGTGAGACAGTGGTGTCGTTTGCGAAACACGATGCAGCGCACATTTACTTCACTGGCCGCTCGCAGCCATCAGCGGAGGACACGATCAGACTGGCCAAAGCAGCAAGTCCAACCACTTCGGTGACTTTTATCAAATGCGACCTCGCATCGTTCGCGTCAATTGAGAAAGCCGCCAAAGATCTGGTTTCGAGAACCCAGCGACTCGACATTCTCATGGCAAATGCCGGCATCATGGCTCATCCACCTGGCCTCACCGAAGATGGATACGAGTTGCAATTTGGCACCAATCACATGGGCCACGCTCTACTTGTCAAACTTCTCACTCCTCTCCTGCTTCAGACTGCCGAGCGGCCCGAGAGTAGGGACGTACGAATAGTCTGGGACACCTCACTCGGGCACAAAGGGCACAATCCCAAGGGCATCGACTTTGCAAAACTGAAGACCAAGCACGAGGATATCGTGCCCTGCGGAATGCAAGGTTCAGTTGGGCCCTGGATTCGCTATGCGCAGTCGAAGCTGGCAAACCTCATCTACGCCCGCGCGTATGCGAAGCGTTATCCACAGATTACAAGCGTCTCGATTCATCCTGGTGTAAGCGCAACTGGCCTGGTGGGAGGTCTCAGTTTGCCACAAAGGATGTTCGTGTACGCGACGAGTTATCCCATCATGATTCCGGCGGAGATGTGTGCCTGGAACCAGCAATGGGCTGCGACTGCGCCGCTCGGTGATGGAGAGAGGGAAGTGCAGACGGGCACGTTCTATATGCCAGTGGCCAAGAAGGGCACTACGACAAAGAAAGGCAACGATCCTGAGCTCGAGAAGCAGTTGTGGGAGTGGACTGAGGAGGAACTGAAGGAGTGGAAAATCTAAGCTCGCGGTGAGTATTGTAACAGTATTGGCTGGTTCCAAGGTGCGTTGGCAGGCGCAGCATAGATACGAAACGTCTTGAAGCATTGATTATCTCTATCCTTGAGCCCACGAGTTTGGCCACGTTCGCAAGTCCAACTGGACTATTCTTGCCCCGCATCTATTGTGGCGACTTTAACTTGAAAGCCCAAAGGGTCCGAGGCGTGGGGCACGCCAGACTTGGTATGCTTTGCACCACTTATGCTCTATACTTTGTAGACCATACTCACCTCGTCGACCTTCCACTGGATCTCCTAAAACCATTGGCCAAGTATGGCCGACTCACAGAACAAACGTCAAACCTCAAATTTCTCTACCCTCCCGGCCGAAATCAGAACCACAATCCTCGAATATGTCTTCAGCAACCCCTCCAACACCACCAGCCCTCTCGCCAAAACTCCCTCCGGAAACATCTGCATGAACGAAACCTACCAATCCAGCCAAACACTCCTCCCCCTCCTCGTCTGCCGAACCTGGTACCAAGACGCAAGCCTCCTAGCATTCAGCCACACTCCCTTCCTAATCTCCAACCCGTTCTGCGATATCCCCTCACGTATAACGACAACCCTTCACCCCAAACTAATATCCTCCATCCGCTCCCTCGCCTTCGTAGCAGAAAAACGCCATTTCCGCAAATTATCAGAATGGAACGAACACCCTTTCGGAATCCAATCCCTAAATCTGGCCACCCTAACAATCATCCTCCAACGCTCGAGCTCATGGCATTACATGTTCGATTATACATCCGACATTGTAAAACTTTTACGAAATTTACAAAATGTCAAACGATTAGTCTTCGTGAAGAATGCAGCTATGGTGAAAGGGAGCTTTAGGAGTTGGTATAATCGGCTTGTGGGGTTGATCTTGAAAATCGATCATGCGGAGAGGTATGACAGAACGCCGCCGAATTTGGAGAAAACGTGGTGGAGGTGGGAATTTGATGGCGTTGGGGAGAGGTTTTGGCTTGAGGCGAGGGAGCCGAAGGTGGTGGTTGATGAGGAGACGTATATGAGGGGGATTTTGCCGTTGATGGAGGGGTTGAGGGATAGTGTGGAGTTGGAGGAGGTTAATCCTGATGTGAGAGCGACGAGGATGTATTATTAGTTTTGATGGGGTTTCGGGTCAGGCATGGCTCGTGTAAAGGGCTCTTGGACTTGCTCTTTCTTGTGTGATGCAAAAGCGATGTTGATAGAGGACATGCTCGTTTTGAGAGCTCAATTTCAGATTATCGCTACACGCCGAACGCCTTATTGCAACATGCCTGCTGGCATGCTGTCCCTCTATCGCACATCCACCTTCCTCTATCGCTTGTCTCAAGCTATGCATTTTGTCGATGCTACGCTCCCCAATTTTGATACACCAAGCTGTCGCTTAAGTGACAGTGTAGCCACCATCGACACGGAGATCGGCACCAGTCACGTATCCGGCAGCGTCTGACAGCAGGAAAGTGACAGCACCCATGAGATCTTCTGGGCGACCCATCTTACCCTGTGGGATCAGACTGGTCCACTTCTGTGCGAGCTCCGGGTTATCGTCAAGAATCTTCTTCGTGCTGCCGAAATATTAGCTTAGCCTTCACAATTCCCTCCAGAGATGGGTACTCACAGTGCAGTAAGCATGTATCCAGGGCTAATGCAGTTCACACGGATACCAGCATGAGCCCACTCAACAGCAAGCGAGCTAGCCAAGTGTCGCACAGCAGCCTTCGCTGCGTTGTATGGTGCTTGCGGCTGTGGCACATTGACAATGGCACCACTCATGCTGCCAATCATGACAACGCTGCCCTTTGCCTGGCGTGCCATCAAGTGCTTCGCAACAGCGCAAGACCACAGATATGTACCATCCACGTTGACTCCCCACAGCTTTTGCATGCGATCGTGCGGGTACTCGATCGCATCATAGTTCTCCGTGAAACCGGCTGAGGTAACAAGGTGGTCGACTTGGCCGTGGGATTCGAGGATCTCGGCCATGGCGGCGTTGACGGAGTCTGGTGATGAGACATCGCAGTAGTGGGCTGTAACCCTTGGAACGTCCTTGTCGGTCGCACCTGGATTCTCTTTCTTGAAGGTTTCCATGAGAAGCTTCGCTTGCTTTTCACCCTCCTCCTCTGTTAAAATTCATCAGTCAGCAAAGGTCGTCAGTCAAGCCATCTATCAAATTCGACATACTGTTCAGATCAACAATGGCAATGTTTGCACCGCTGATCACCAATGCCTGGCTCATGACGAGACCAAGGCCACGAGCTCCACCTGTCACCACTCCCGTTCGGCCCTCCAAACTGAAAGACTCGAGCGTTCTCTTGAAGTGGAAGCCACCACGTCCTTGGACTGGCTGAGAGCTTGGGAGGTTGTCCTCCTCTGGGTACTCTACACGAATCGTGTTATCTGTTCGCGAGAACTCTCCCTCGTGGGCGAAAGCACCTGGCTTTCCCGCAGTCGAGTACTCGTCATGTTTGTCCTTTGTAGCATCGTCTGCCCGCTTGACAGTGGGTGTGATGCGGATGCCTCGTGTGGTTTGCCGCGTCAGAGCTGCAGCAGTTGGAGGGCGAGCTGCGGTGGTGGAAGCTCTTGAGATTTGCCTCAGGAGGTTGTGTTTAAACATTGTGACGGGTGCTGATGGAAATTAGATGAACTCTCTCAGCTGATATTGAGATAGAAGTGGAGAGTGAAGAAGTTTGATTATTGGCAGAGAGAAGAGAAGTCGTGGGTACGCGAATACAGAAAGATCAGAAAATGAAGCTCACCTTGACGTCGACACGCACTCCAGGGACTGGGCGCCCGTATATGATGTAAGTCGAGCTGCGAGCTCCACCGCTGTTTCGCAAACGTATGATAAGACGGATCAACGAGAAGGCGTGGAGATGCTACTCTGGAGGGATTGGTGGTTTTCTCTACTCGACTGCGGACTAACGAGCTCCCCTCAACAGCATGCGCGCTGATCTGTTCAACACTTTCTCGACCACCTGGAGCTTTGACGTAGCTTACTCACGAGAGCCTCAATGAGCTAGCCTTGGCTAGATCGATGCAGGGACAGACTTCGAGACAAGGGTGCGGACCGTCGAGCCCCGACAGCTGGGTTCCCCATTCGAGCTTAGGCTGGCATGCGTCAAGTTTCGCGGAGTTGCAAAGTTCTCCAGAACATTTATTTACTTGTGTGCCGTTGCAACGAGTCTCAATTTGCACTCGAATTTGAACTTCTGGCTTATGCTTTGCATTCAAATGGAGGCCTCCAAAGTGACAACGGCGCCGTGCCGAGCGACCGGCATCGGCATCACCAGGTCGACTGCTGACACTCGTACCACCGAATGTGGAAGACCGAAGATGCTGGTCGTGATGCCGGTAGGAGCACCAGAATAGACTGGGCACCAATGATTCCGCGGTCTCGGCCTCACAATCTTCGATCTTGTGATCTGAAATCTTACGAGGGCGCCATGAAACAGCGGAGTGCAACAGCTGCTGCCTTCCAGATGAATGTCATCCGAAGCTGTGCAGACAAGCACGGATTTGACACCTCAGCCTCACTTTGAGCCTGATACTCAGGGAAGTCAGCATGATTCACACGCCCCCAACACATCGAGTTCAGCCCAGGTCAAGATCTGCAACTCCAGCAGCCAGTTCTGCCTCGTCGCACCTACTCCCTTCAAAGCCAACACCCTCGCAGCTGCCCTCAAAGTCGAATGTCACGCCAAGCAGTTGCTTTGCAGCCCATTCAGCTGTCCTTACATGCAGACTGGGCTCCCTCAACTGCTCACTCTCATCTAGATCCCAACCTGCGAAAACCTCAGATCGTCCCTTCGCCAAAGCCTGAAAGATGACCAATTGGTCGCGCATGTGCTCATCGACCCAAGCACCGGAAGCCCATTCGTTTGCAAGATCGTTCGTAACCTTCTCGACCATTTCTGTTGTTGCCCGTTGATGGCTTGAGATTTTGCGCTGGTAAAGCCAGTCTCTGCCGAGCGTATATGAGCCTTGGCCATCTGGACAGGGGACAGTCGCAACGAGTATGAAGTACATTCGCTTGTCATGCTGGCTATTCTCGCACTCGATGACGAACTTGTTTGAGGCTCTCGAGCCTATGTCGGATAAAATGGAGTCTCCAAAATGATGCGAGATGGCGAGAAGAAGCACCTTGCGGAAGTGCTCATGACAGCTCGCTGGTCCAATGAAGATGGCACGAAGATTGCTCGGCTCGGATGGCTTGCTCTCGAGGTCCTGTGGCCGATATCTGAATGCGGGCAGTGTGATTTCCGGTCGAGGAGGAATCTTGAGCGTGAAGTTGCCTATACTTGTACCGCCTTGGCTCCATCCACGTTTCGCCAGTACTGATTCGATCTCTGGAAAGCCAATGGACCTCAGTGTCGGCAGAAGCACATACTTGATGTATTCGTACGACGGCGAGCCAGAAACATTGGTGCCTCCACTTATACGCAGATAAATGGGAGATTCGGTGGGAAGGTGCGTGAACAGAATGAAAGGTAATATGGCCTGGAGAGCGAGACCGGTACTTCCAGCAGTGCCAATATCGAGATGGCATTCGTAGAATTGGCCATCGTCGTTCTTGGACATCTTCTTGAATACTGGTGGCACTTCACTCCCGAGTGTCCCGGGTGTGAAGGTAAGCGTCTTGCTTCCCTTGCCTGCACCAGAAAGGCGGGCATTGCATGCTTGCGCAAGCCATTGGACACATGCTAGGTGTTGTGGTTTCAACCCGCCGCCGCCGCTCCTGCCTCCTCGTATGTCGTGTATATGGACTGGCGTGCCAGTGAGTGCTGATAGACAGAATGCTATCCGGAGCAGTTGACCTCCTCCTTCCACTAGAAGCAGGTGCAGCAAGTAAGTACGTGTCTCGCGTTCGTCACTGTGTTTCAGCCATTCCCGCAGCACATCTGCGACCACGATGTGCTGATGCGGTAGCTGTAGCCAAGGCTGCCGAAGTATCTCAACCACACTTACGCGTTCGCCCGTCCAGTTCCAACAACTCCTTTGATTTTGCTCTGCCTCTTGGCATGGTCACGAAAAGATAGGCGCCAATTGCTGTGGTGTGATCAGTGTTTTTACCGTCGCTTTCTTCAGTGGCAGGCGCAAAACAATTAGTTGAAGTGTTGTATTCACTTTACCAATAACCTTTTGACGTGCTGGATCGAGGCTGAGGCCCGTGACTCACGCGCGGTGATCCAAAGCAGTAATTCAACATTGTGAAGCTCCGCCACGCACTGTTCATCCATCCTCAGAGGCAGATGGGGAGGTTGCGCCATGCAATATTGCACATCAATGGCGCATTTTTCTTGTCATGCGACACCAGCCAACTGAGTCGCAAGTCAAGCAAAATGCTTGTCGCCATCCTCCGCGTCAACCTGCCGGTGAACTCTGATGCGAGGAACGGGTGTGAGATGCGCTGTGTGGAATTGGGCAGAGTTTCTGCTGGCTGCTACCTCGCGAGGTATGGGCAACCTGGATATGTAACGTGCTGCGCTGCACGTCTTCACCAGGGGTCGCGGATCGAACGCGTGGTCATGTTCGGAAATGGCAGAGACAAGTGCCGCCAAACAAGATGGCAGCAATTGTCCGAGACGTCACTGTGCAGTGGCAGCAGTGATTGAAGGAGGTTGGGTCGGCTGTCCTCGCGCACTCGTCGCGATGACGGACCAGGATGTCTGGTTCATGTGAAGGCTGCGCACGAGGGCCCATCTCGCCCAACGACGGGCGGGCGGGCAGAGCGGAACACGGCCTCATCCCCCCAACTCAGTCCGCGCTCGCAAACAGGTCAAGGTTGTGGGTGGCACGCGGATGCGCTGGTCTGCAGCTACGAGAGTTTCGACCGTGTGTGCAGAGGGCGGACGGGCGTGTCATGGCCTTGGCTGCGAGCGGCGGAACTCACACGCGACGCAGTCATCTCTCCATCACGCTTGTTCACCACAGCAATTCAGGCGAGCGACAAACCTTCGCGCATGTGCTGCTGCTGCCCAGCCGAGCGCGCTGTACCGTCCGGTGCAAGAAAATCAATCAATGGTGCCCATTCAATCCTGCACCATTACATCATGTACCCAGCTGTCCAGACGGTGAAGCAGGCTGATCCCTCCACCATTTCACGACGTCCAGCCAGCGGAGCCAGCAGGTGAAAGCAACAGAAATGATGCGGTCGTAGCCGCTGCACTGCACTGTTTCTTCGTCGTCGTGCGCTGCTATTCTCCCTCCGCCCACCGCCGCTGCCATCGCGAGCCACGGTTGCTCATTCTTCCTGTCGTTTGTCTGCCCGCATTCGCAGCTGCTCCACTGCACCACTCTGGCGAATGCCGCTGCACCAGCTGAGCTCACCTGACACAGCAGTAGCAGCGGAGCGCGCTGCAGGCCACTGCCAGACCGCGCGCACTTGGCCTTGTTCCAGAACCTGTTGGCCTCTCCGACTGTGCATGTCAACCAAACTCTCTCTCACTACATACCATTTTAACGGCCGATAGCTGCTCGTCACCATGTCACGGCATCCTCGAGAGTATCCCGTAGCCGACCGTTACGATGACTCCCAGAGCGAATTCTACAGAAGACCCCGACGGGACCGCGACTACGACGACCTGGAAGTAGACATCACTCGCGAACGCTACCCAGACGAACGCCGATACCGACCCGAGACTGTGGTCAAGGAACGAGATTCCGTCGTGAGCGAGCGCCGTGCTCCCCGCCAGCCGGACTTCTTGCGAGAAGACTATGGCAGGTCCTCGGCAGGACCTCTTGTGGTGCGTGAGGAGCGTCGCGAGGATGACAACTATAGCAGAGTGTCACGTAGAAGGCGAAGCGTAGAGTCAGCACGAAGTCGTCCGCCTCCAGCTGCAACGGAAGAAGAGACTAAGATCGTGTATCGTGAGCGCGAGCGAGAGCGGGCTCCACCCTATCCTGCCAGCCAGGCGGACGAGAAAGAGGAGATCATCTATCGCGAACGTACCCGATCACGCCCGCCTCCACGTGAGCGAGTGAGCGAGAAGGAAGAAATCGACATCAAGATCAGCCGTGAGGAGCATGAAGCCCGCTCACAGGCCTCTCGGAGCGAGCCCCCGCCCGTGGAAGAGATTCGCTTCAGACGAGGCGGCGGTGATCGACCAGCACCTCCGCCCAAGACTGTCGAGAAGACGGAGATAGACATTCGAGAGCGCGAACGCAGTGCTGCACCTAGCCGGTCGCGAGTAGAACGCGAAGAAATTGACGTTCGTGAGCGATTCTCGCCAGCTCCTCGGCCTCCTCGAAGCGAGCGAGGGGATGTGGAACGAGAGGAGATCATCTTCCGGGAGCGTCGCTCGCCGCCTGGCAGAGGGCGAGCGAAATTCGAAGAAATCGATATTCGGGAGAGCAGCGCTCCTCCTCCACGACACCGTTCAGTCAGCCGACATCAGCTAGTCGCAAGGAAAGAAGAGGAATGGGTAGTTCGGAGGCCTCGAACTCCATCGCCTCCACCCCCGCGTGATTACGAGAAAGAGGAGATCATCATCCGCCGCACGAAAGAGCGATCACCGTCGCCAGAGGCGGAGCCGGAGCCTGAACCGCCTCGAGAGCCAACGCCAGAGCCCTCGCCCCCGCCTCCGCCGCCGTTGGAACCAATCTACAGGCCGCCAATCATTCAAGAAGTCATCACCCACCACCGACACATTGATCACGGCGTCGAGCGCGCTCGCTCGCCAACTCCACCCCCGCCACCACCTGCTCCTGCGCCACCTAGTCCGCCACCAGAAACCAAGGAAGAGAACCTTGAAATTGAGATTCGACGCAAAGGTACCCGCAACGGCAAGGCCTACGAAGAGGACATTCACATTGAGAAGGACAACTGGGAGCGTGAGGATCGAGCAGTTGAGCGTAAGCGTTCGGTCAGTGTAGACCACAAGCGGTCTATGAGTGTTTCCACCCGCCGCCGCTCGCCCTCTCGTGATCATCGCCGATACGACGACGAACTCGACGAGGAGGCAGAGTACTACAATCGCAAAATCGCCTCTCGAGCATACCCCGGTGAAGCCTGGAACGGCGCGACCAGAGATTGGAGCCTTGTGGATGTGCCTCCCGGAACTGAACGAGTGCGTATGGACGGTGTTGGCGGAGGTGCGCAAGAGATCACCTGGCAGCGCTACAACGGCGAGAGGCGCGGGAAGTTCATCTCCGGTGATCGCGTGTACGAGTCGCCTTATGGTAACGGTTACGCGTCGCCGCCACCACTGCCAGCTCCAGCTCCAGCTCCGGCGCCGCCTCGTGAAGAGCGCAGAGACACGAAAGAAGAGATTAGGATCACTATGGACCGTCGAACTGGTGGCGATGACAGGCCCCGACAAAAGAAGCGAGATAAGATGTGGACTGAGGTGACCAAGGATTTGGTAATCAAAGAGGCTATCGACGAGATGGGATATGAGTTTGAAGAGAGTGACGATCACTTCTATGTCATGGAGTACCTAAAATACGTGAGTAAAATCACCGGAGTGGATCGCTCTTGGCAAACAGCTAACAATCGCACAGGAGGATGTTCTCCGCCTCGTTGAGATTACAGAAGACATCAAGCGCGAGCGTCGCGAACGAATTCGAGAGATCCAGTGGCAAAGAGAAGAGCGAGAAAGACTTCCAATGAAGGCCTTGCCCCCACCTCCTCCGATTCCAGCTCCACCAAGATCTGTTTACGACGAGCGCATCTACGAACGAGAATATATCATTGACCGTGATGGTCGAAGATACCGACGCTAGTGATTTCGAGATTGAGCAGCGCGATACCATGCATGCATTGAGAGAGACAGCGTTCAAGCGAAACGGTCACGAGCGTTGCAAGATCATAGCGAAACCCTGGGAAGGAAATAGAAACAGGCACGACAGAAAAGCAAGCAGCCTACGAAGTAACGAAAGCATTGGGCAGCAGGCGGAGTTAAGAGTGAAGTGAAGACCATGGTACAGCAACGAATGCTTGGGTTGGAGCGTGTATGCAATTGAATAGAAATTGACTATTGCTTTGTCCATGTTCGCTTTGATCTGCCGCTGGTTGCCCTCAATTCACCTCCACGTTGAGAGCGACGTCATCCACTTTGACACGCGCCGCGACACGACACGACACGACGCGCGATTCTCACCACATGCAGACTGTATCTTGACACTTTTATGCGAACCAGCACCCCAGCATGCGATAACATGACACGGCCAAGGACACGACCATGTCCTCCCAGAACTTCATCTCCTCGCCTATTTCTCCCAACACGCACCACGCTCGACGCAGCAAGTTCACATGGAAGCACTTGTCTACACTCGCCCATTCCGCTACGAACTGTCCTCTGCGCGTGATAGCGCATATCGACCTCGATGCCTTCTACGCACAATGTGAGATGGTCCGATTGGGCGTGGACAAAGACCAGCCTCTCGCAGTGCAGCAGTGGCAAGGTCTTATCGCCATCAACTATCCCGCCCGAGCATACGGTCTCAATCGGCACGTCACCATCACCGAGGCGAAAGAGAAATGCCCAGATATCATTTGCCAGCACGTGGCGACTTGGAAAGAGGGGAACGCGAAATGGGAATATGCCGATGATGCGTTTAAAGAGATTGCCGTGAGGAAGGTCAGCTTAGATCCGTATCGAATTGAGAGCAGGAAGATTTTGAAACGTATTAAGGATGCTTTACCTGCGGATAAACAGAGAGTGGAGAAGGCGAGTATTGATGAGGTATTTTTGGACTTGTCTGCGCAGGTTCATGGTATTTTGTTGGAGAGGTATCCGGAGTTGAAGGGGCCACCGCCGTATGACGATCCTTCGGAACCGCTGCCTAAGCCGCCTACGACCGTGCTGGATTGGAAAGCAGATGCTCTGGTCGATCTGGACGAGAAGCATACGGAGGAGGACGATCCGGATTGGGACGATATCGTGATGCTGGTTGCGTCGGAGATTGTGAGAGACGTGCGAGCTGCGGTCTTCAGAGAATTGAAGTATACCATGTCTGCAGGTGTCAGCAGGAACAAGATGCTTGCAAAGCTAGGCTCTGGTCACAAGAAGCCCAACTCGCAAACTGTGATTCGAAATCGAGCGGTTCAGCAATTCCTTTCCGGCTACAAGTTCACCAAGATTCGAAACTTAGGCGGCAAGTTGGGCGATCAAGTCGTCGCCGCTTTCAACACTGATACTGTCGCTGAGCTTCTGCCGGTTCCGATCGAACAATTGAAGAAGCAACTTGGTGACGATACTGGATCCTGGCTCTACGATGTGCTGCGAGGCGAAGACAACAGTGAGGTCAATCCACGAACACAAATCAAGTCTATGCTTTCCGCCAAGTCTTTCAGACCATCAATCAACAGTTTTGAGGTAGCATGCAAATGGTTGCGAATTTTCGTTGCAGATATCTTTGGTCGTCTAGTCGAGGAGGGCGTGCTTGAAAACAAACGACGGCCAAAGACCATCAGCATACATCATCGGCAAGGTCAGCAGACACGAAGTAAATCAGGACCGATTCCAATGGGCAAGACTATATCAGAAGAGATTTTGTTCGATTTGGCCAAGAATTTGCTGGCGCAGGTCATTGTTGACGGAAGAGCTTGGCCGTGCGCCAATTTGTCCATGCAAGTAGGCGGCTTTGAGGATGGTGTTACTGGCAACATGGGCATCAATGGATTTCTAGTACGCGGTGAGGAGGCCAGAGCTATGCAGGCTGCCACTCTACATCGCGAAGAATCGTTGGAAAAAGGCCCCTCCAAGAAAAGGCGGCGTATCAAAGTTGGCGGGATACCAACTGTATTTACACACAAGTACAACAGCTGGGGCAGTGATGTGGAAGACGAAGACGAAGAGAGCGTCACCCCATCCGAAGGCACGCACATCAAGGAGGAAGATCTTCTGGATGTTCCTACTTCAGCACAAGCTGATGATAGCATTCCTCTCTGGGCACGTGGGCACGACTCTCCCACATCTGCTGCCCTTGACGAGGAAGAACACGACTCTGCCGATTTGTACACATGTGATCGTTGCAACAAGAAAATTTCGACAGCCAATCGTACCGAGCACGAAGATTTCCATTTCGCACAGGATTTGCAAAGACAAACGAGTCCAAGCAGGCCTCCGCCTAAGCCAGTTCCTTTGGCAAAGCCTGCTTCATCGTCGAAGGCAAAGGGGAAGGGTCGAGGAAAACCTGGCAGCGGTGGCGTCGGACAACCTGAGAAGGGACAGCGCAGACTGGCCTTTGGTTAAAGAACAGTATGTAGTCACAAATAAAACAGAGCCGAAATGCAGATGGTACGGTAGGTCTTTCATTTTCATGTCTATCATCATCTCGTGTCGTGTCTATCGCTTGTAAGATTGCAAACTACTCCAGCAGTCTGGACGGCGACCTGCACAACCTCACTTAGCTGGCCACGAATGGTTACTGCAAAGGCCATATCGTGTGCTCTGCGTCAGATCAGAATTTGCCTCGCGTGCTTTTAACATCTTGCACACGCTCGTAGATTTTCCAATTGTGTCCAGCTGTACTGCAAGGTACACCGTATGTCTGGTGGCATCCCCCGGGCGTTGTGTCCTGAGCATGATCTGATTGCTGGCCTCAGCTTCCACGCGCGGCGTCAAAAATGCCCCTTTGGCGAGTTTCATGTCCAGCGATAGGATTCTTCAAAAATGCCCCAAGTGAAATTGATGATGCGTTCCATGATCCACTTTCACATGTCCCGGCATCGTCCTCTCATACCGAATCGGCAACTGCGCGATACTCATCGGCCCCCCACTCAAATGCTCACTCGGAGGCGTCAATTCTCCACGAATATTCTGCGAAATGTCTTTTGCCACATTCTCCGGGGTCGCGCCTTTCGATGATAAAAGATAGACTAACTTCGTGTATGCCGCTTCCGTCGTCATATCGTGTCCAAGTTGAATTCCAGCTTCGACGAGTTTTCGCGCAGGTTCGTAGGAATCGCTCACGCTACCGTGAAGACATTGCGTGACGTTGACGATTACCACGCCGCGTTGCACGGCGGCTGAGAGCGCGGGGATGATGCTTAGAGGCATATTTCCTGCGCCAAAAGTTTCGAGGACTACGCCGCGGATTGTTTGCGGGGAGAGAATGGCTTCGATGACTTGGGATGTGATTCCTGGCCAGACTTTGATGACGACGACTTTGGAGGAGTCCATGACTGGGACTGCTTTTCCGACTTGTGGTGGGGGGTCGTGGAGGAGATTATCCCAGTGGACTACGATTCCGGTTTCGGAGACGGTGGCTAAGGGGCCTGCGTTGGGGCTTTCGAAGCCAGAGTAGGAACTTGCGCTGATTTTTGTGATTCGCGTTCCGCGGAGGAGTTTGTGGCCGAAGTAGACGCAGACTTCGGGGATTTTGAGGTGGGAGGCTAGGACGATGGAGCCTAGGAGGTTGTCGGAGCCGTCGGAGTCGGCGAAGAACATGCTGCGTTGGGCGCCGGTTAGGACAACGGTTTTTTGGAGGTTGTCCATGAGCATGAAGGAGAGTGCGGCAGAGGTATAGCCTAGTGTGTCTGTGCCGTGGCAGATTACGAATGCGTCGAAATTGTCCTCGTTGGCTCGGATCGTCTGTGCGAGTTGGTTCCAGGTTGGAGCATGAGCGGTTGAGCTATCCAGTAGAGGGTCGAATTCGAGCACCGAACAGCGCACATTCTCGCCATTGCGGTCTCTGGGCAGTCGAAGCGTCGGGGCCTCGATCAATTTGCCGTGTTCGTTCGTGACTTTTGTGGATAGAACTGGTGTGCCATCGTCGTACGTAGGGTTGTGTCGCAAGCATTCGTCGAGGAAAAGTTTCGACGTCACCAAGCCATCTTCGGAGTCTTGCATGCAAATCGTGCCGCCGGCAACAACGAGAAGGATCTGGGGCTCATTCGAACTGTTTGTAGGCGTACTCGTCCCTCTGGATCCGCTCAAGTATGATCTTCTGTTTGCTGAGACGAAGGACAGCAGCCTGTATATCCCGGATGACATGTCCGGCATTCTGGAAGATGACGACGTTGACGGCCTTGGAGACATGTGTACGCAAGAGGGATCTACGCTTGAGTAGTGAAGTATGCGCTGATTTCAGAGAAGAGGATACTCTATCAAGAGAGGCAAGAGAAGTGAATGGTCCTTATCAAGACCGGACGAGAAAGTAAACGGGAAAAATCTTTTCAATCCTCACCGCGAAACCCAGATTTTGCTCCATCTGGGGAAAGCTATGGCGTGTGTAGTGGACCAGCATTGAGAGCGGGCGTTTTATCGAACAAGGCCACAGTGAGCCCGAAGAGTAAGTGTAGGCGTGATAATGCAGCGCTATTAGAAAGCTGTTACCCCTTCAAAATGCTCACTGGCTGCCGTGACGTCAGGAGGCACGATGCACGTCGGAACAACTCGCAAAGCCGACAAAGGCCGTGCGCTGGCGCCAAGCAGAACCTGGCAGAAAAGGCCAGCGGTTGCACAACTAATGATTCGAAGCCGAGTCGGACTCGAGTCGACCTGGAATTTGGGGCTATCGGGTAGCGTGAGCTGTTATCGCACCAATCACACACCAGAGCTCTGGAGGTCTTGAATGTTTCTGTCCAAACAGATGACCCTTTCAAGAGGTCCATGCCGACATCGTCCTTCCAGGTAAGCTACATCATCCTGGCCCCCAACTCACATGATGCAAACCAAAGTCCGCAAAGTGTCCGGTCGCGGTTGCTCCATTCTGGAAGCAACCTGCCGGACACTGGACAACGCACCAGTCGCTCTGCCAAATCTATTGGATCTTGAGCTACATGCGTGATCAAAGAGAGCCCTGATCTACACCCATATTCTTGTAACAATATTGCAAAACCGTAGCAATAGAAGCTGACTTGAGTGGAACGCAGCATGGGGGAAGCACAGATACTTGCATTATTGCGTAGCATTTCGACATGATACATACGGGTATCGACGTTCCTGCCAAAGGCATCCGTTTCCATCACGTACAGAAAGAGCATCTGATCTCTCCATCAACAATAAAGCATCATTCGTGCGAAAGTATTTGTCATGCCGGCGTTGTCTCCTTGCTCGCCGTGAGCATATCTACTTCCCACTAATCTGGCCCTCCACAAAGTCCAATGCCTGTTCCTTTGAGACGACATCGATACTACTTGCCTTGTTCAGATAACTGACACCATAGCATTTCTCGGCAACGTGTAACATCTCCGGCCTGAATGTAGTGCAGATGAACTGCCCAGTCTGACTTGATTCTTGCAGAAGCTGGGCCACCGCCGTCCGGTACTGTGCGTCCAGATTGGCATCAATCTCGTCGAAGAGGTAGAAAGGTGCAGGATCTGAAGCCTGAATGGCAAACACAAGCGCCAGAGCGCACAGCGACTTTTGCCCTCCGGACAGCTGTTGGATGCGTTGCTGCTCGTCGTGCTTGGAGTTGAAGGAGACGGAAATACCAATGCCGATGTAGTTCTCCACGCTGTCCTTTTCGCGGCCCTCTTCATCGTCACTGTCGTCTTCTGCGCCTCCATTTGCCTGGCGATCGCTGCGACGCTGTATGATCAATCTGCCCATCCCAGCCGGCACAAGCTTTTCAAAGATGGTGTGGAACTCCTTGCTGACCTGTCGGAAAGTTCGTTCGATGGCCTCATCTTTCCGCTGGTCAAGGACGTCAATGAGCTCCTTGATGGAGTTGTCACTGTTGTCTAGATCGCGACGACGCTTTTCGAGCTCCTCACGTTGACGCTCAAATTGTGCAAACTGCTCGAAGGCTTTCTTGTTGACATGGCCATACTTCTTGAGAGCTTCTTGTGTCTTGCGCAGGCGCTTGGTGGCGTTGTCAGAGCTGAGGTTCGCGTATTGAGGCGTAAACGCAGCCTCCGGTAGCACGCCCAAATTGCGTATGGTTGCAAGCTCCTGGTTCAGGAGCGATTGGAATTGTCCCCGCCTCTCTGCACCTTTTTCGATTCTGTTCTGGTGACGACGAATTGCTTGTTCAAGCTTCTCTAGTTCCGCTCGCTGCTCGCTGCGCTTTGTCTCTAGGCTTTGCAATTCTTCCTGTGCGCTCTCAATCGAACTCTCAATCTCTTGTAGCTTCTTGTCGATACTGTTCAGCGTCTTGGTGGCTCGCTTGAGATCGTTGCTTCGGTCCGTCAGCCTGGCATTGACCTTGCCGGTACTATCGGCATTAGCATCCAGTTCTGCGCCTTGTAATTCGTATAGTCGAGGTCGGAGATTGACGTTTAGAATATCCTCAAGATTCCTCTTCTGAGCCTCCAACTCTGATAGTTCCTGGCCGAGCTTCGCATATTGCTTCCTCAAATCGGGTAGCTGACCATTCGCTGCATTCAACTCCTGTTCCTCTTGGTTGCTCAGTGCTTTCTTAAAGTCTGCCTGCAACTCGGTCTGGTAGCTGCTGAGCTGAGTGCTGAGAGAACCCAATAAAGAGTCGAGGTTTTCCAATGAGCGTTGCTTGCTTTCAAGCTCGTCACGTCGCTTGTTCACGTCTTGCTCCTTACGTCTTAGCTCATCTCGAAGCGGACCATAGCCACCTTCAAGCTGCTCTCGCTTTTGCTCGATCTTCTGATAGTCAGTTCGCGCTTTGGTGACTTTTTGGTCAAGCTTCTCGAGCTCTTGTCGAATCTCATCTTTCCGGCCACTGACGCGCTCGAGCTCTGCTCGTGCGGCGACGAGGCGCTTCATGCAGTCAATGCGAGAGCGTTTCGTGTCATAGTATCCGCCTGTGAGTGCACCCTTCTTATCCGATCGATCTCCATCAGGGGTAATAGCACTGACAGAGTGACTGCGAGCATATTGAGCGGCAACTTGCAGATTCGGACATACAATAGTCTTGCCGAAGACTTGCTGCATGGCACTCTCAAATTCTGGATTGTATTTCAGCTTGCTGATCAACGGGACCGCATCGCTGGCTTTCGGAACATCGGCTGGCCGTGCTTTGATCCGGTTCAGTGGCGTGAAGGTCACTCGCCCACCTTTCTCGTGCTGAAGGACTTTGATGAGCTTTTCGGCAGTCTCGTCAGTGTCGACGACATAGTGGAATAAGGAAGCGCCTGCTGTGACCTCCACTGCGGTCTTGTACTTTGGATTGCAATCGAAAAGTTCTCCGAGGGGACCATAGGCGCCCTCTATCCCTTGCTTCGCGACGATACGCCGAACTGATGCGAGTCCACGAGCAGTATTGCTGTCCATTATGCCGCCCAAGTCCCTCTCGGCCTTATCGTACTCCGCTTGCGCGTTGTCAATGACGGTTCCCAGCTTCGCCTCCTCTCGCCAGAGCTCTCGGCGTTGATCTTGGAGCTGCTCGGCCGCATCCTTCGCCTGTTGGACCTCCGAAGAAATGTTTTGTTGCTCGTCGCCACGATTTTCGATTCGATGTCGCAATTCGCCAATATCAGCTTCCAATTGTGTGATCTGCAACTCGAATCCGCTGATATCTTCCTCGGTCTCCATGCGGATAGCTTTTCTTGTGGCAAGACTTTCATTGATTGAGGCGATCTCCTGCTTCATCCAATCGTCGCGCTCTTTCTTGGTTCGGAATTGGTTGTGGCGTCCTTGCTTAGCATACAGACGCTGGATCGTGGCGTTGGCGTCGTTGATTTGCTGCTGGATAGCTTTGTTTTCATCTTTCTTCGCTTGATACTGCGGCAACAATTGAGCAAGGTCGGATTCATGCTTCTTGATCTGTTTCTGCACATTACGCAGCTCATTCACACGTTGATCCTGCGCCTGCTGAGCCGTTGCTTGATTGTCTTGCATAGCTTGTACCTCCGATTCGATCTGTGCCTTGCTTCGCGATATGTCGACACGCTCTTCCTTGTATTGTAACTGCTCCTGCGCCAGCAGCTTCATCTTGCCTTGGAGACTGGTGATTTCCGTTTCAATTGCGTCCATCTGTTGTTCGGCGGCCTTGAGATTGTCGCGGTTCTCTTCGTTTTGCTCCATTCCGCCATCGCGATCGTCGTCAATTCGTGCGATTTGTTCTTCCAGTCGCTCTTGCTCCTTGTGGTGAATCGTGTACTCAAGGCACCTTCGCTCGCGGTCCTTTTCCTGGAATTGACGCAGCTCTTCCTTCTCTTCTTCCAGCTCTCCTAGTCTGCCACGAATATGCTCAAGCAAATCGTCAATCTTGGCCCGCTTCTGCTTGGTCTCCTCCATGATCTTGAATGACTCTGCTCTTCTGCTCTCGTAGACACCAGTGCCCGCCACTTCTTTGAGCATATTGAGTCGCTCCTGGTCTTTCATGTTCGTGATCGCCGTCACTCTGCCTTGAGGCACAATATAGTACGGATTACTGCGACTGAAGCCGGCACTCTCCAGCAGACTCAGCACTTCCTGCTTGGTGGTATTTTTGCGGTTCAAGCTGTACTCGTCCTTCTTCTGCCCAATTGTTCGACGTAAGATGACTTCGGGGGTGTTTGTCGGAAATCGCTCATCGCTGTTGTCAAAGATGAGTTCGACGTAAGCACTCATCACGGCTGAGCCGGTGCCTTCGTGGAGCAGTCCTTGTCGCTCCTCGCGACCAAGTTGCGTATACTTGTCGCTGAGCACGAATCGAATTGCGGCGAAGAAGTTACTCTTGCCAGAGCCATTGCGCCCGACGATGACATTGTGTTTGGGTGAGAATGGCTCGATCACCGTTTGGTCCTTGTATGACTTGAAGCCTTGGATGATGATCTGCTTGATGTACATCGTGGGAGTGTTGAAGGCGCTCAAAAGCGCGCGCCCGAAGTGTCAGCCAGCTCGACGCTGTGTTGTGAAGAGTCGTCGACGATCGGTCGCAAATGTTGTCGCATCAATCAGTGTTGCGTTCGAAGTACGCGACCGCGTCGCGTTCTGAGGACCCACTTCGGCCCGAGCGACTTCTTGCCACCACTTCAACTCGACTGGTCCCACCTCACCTCACTTGTTGCATCTCGTGGCCAAAGCATCGTTGCATATCTGCGGCTTAGCATAGTGCAGTTGTGCTGGATGTAAGCAGTTAATTCCTCTGACACCGTTCAGTGTGCTGTTGCACACCGAAGCAAGTCCCCCCGACGGCGAACGGCACAATCAATTTCTCCATCCTCCACTTTGCTTCTTGCCTGACGGCAAGTGCTCGCGGAACACAGAACGCTTGTCACACGGTCGAGGTACAGTGGCTGCATGGAACTGGTAAAGGCTTATTAGCCGCGACATTTAGCACGTGGTGGAAATTTTTGCACAGCAGGCAGCTCAGATACATCCGATTTGACCAGACAGCTCACTTGCAGTCCAGGATTCCACCAAGAATGGCATCCCTTCCTCAATCCATGCGAGCCTCACAATGCGACGACCAGACGAGAGGCATAGATAAGGACATCCGCTACACTTCAGACGCATCACTACCTGCAGAAGCAGCGTCTCTTCCTCCGAACTCAGCATTGGTGAAAGTGGCATATGCCTCTCCCAACCCAGTGGACTACAAGCTGCGCGAATCATCCATTTACAGCACTGTGAACATTAAGCAAAGACGATTCATTCCATGTGGCGACTTTGGGGGAACGATCGTATCGACAAATCTTATCAACCTCAATCCTGGAGACCGCGTTTTCGGACGTAGCGATCCTCCACTCTTTGGATCTCTCGCTGAATACGTTGTTGTTCGAGGTGCCGAAAATGTCGTCAAGCTCCCCGACGCGGTATCGTATCAAGATGGAGCAACGCTGGGAGTCGCTGGGCTCACAGCGTATCAATGCCTAGCACCAAATGTACGATCCGGCAACAAAGTTCTGATCAATGGCGGGAGCGGCGGGACCGGTACATTCGCAATCCAGATCGCCAAAGCACTAGGATGTTATGTGACGGCAACGTGCTCTTCTGCAAATGTCGAGCTGTGCAAACAACTGGGAGCGGACGAGGTCATCGACTATCGCAACACCGATGTCACAGCTCACATGACACAACAAGGAACGCAATATGATCTCTTGGTAGACTGTGCCGGTACCCCTGCCATCTTCTGGAAATCATCAGCATATCTCAAGCCCGGAGGCCGATACATCACCATAGCTGCCACATTGACTTGGACTTTCTGGTCTGAGATGTGGAAAATGATGTATCTGCCCACCTGGCTTGGCGGCATACCACGCAAAGCTGAATTCTTGAGACGTGTCACGAAAGCAGAAGACTATGCCAAACTTGCCCAATGGATCGCAGATGGCAACGTGAAGCCAGTGATCTCGAAAACTTATGACCTCGAAGACGCCAAAGCCGCATTCGTGGAGCTCAAGTCCGGGAGGACAAGGGGCAAGGTTGTCGTCAAAGTAGAGAAATAGTCCGAGAAAGAAGCACATATGCACCGAAGCTGGTTCAGGACACTATCATACTCCTACAGACTCACGGATGACGCTCGACAACCTACCCGTAGTACCCACCAGGATACAATCCCCCTTTCGGCTTGTTCATTTTCTCAAAAGATTTGTGCGCATCCAACAACCAGATTGATTCTGCACGAGGGCTTCCCGACCAGCCACTTGGTGGACCAGAAGCACGAGTTATCTCGCGATCGAGGCCAGTACGCCAGCTGTTTTGCAGGAACCCTTTTCGGCCTGGATAGGAGTAGTCATGGGGTCCGCCGTAGGTTGATCCCTTGCGAGGCATCATGATTGCTGATTGTTAGAAGGCTGCGTTGAGTTTCGGGAATGCGAGAGTTTGGGTGACAACGTTGTCACGGGCTGCGAGATGTTCTTGCAAGGTCAAGCGCAGAGAGAGAGAGAGCGCTGAAGGTCTATGTATAGTCGAAGGCTCTCACTCTTCACTACATCGGGCACAGAATTGCGGCGTGGTTCTGTCATGCCCGTTGCGATCAATGTTGCCACTGTTCAGCCACCACTTTCAGAGACATTCACGACAGAATAACATCACCACGTCACGTTGATGAGAAGCCATCCATCAGGTCAACACGATATCATATTCCTATTCCTACGAACTCAAGAATAACGCCCTACTTGCCTCTCTATCCACAGTACCCGCCGGGGTACCTTCCACCTCGAGGCTGCTGCATGCTCGAAAATTGGTTATTCGCTCCAATCAACCAAAAAGCTTCCGAGCGAGGATTGCCAACCCGGCCACTTGGTGGACCAGCAGCGCGGGCTACGTCACGGTTGACCGATTGTCGCCAATTGCCTCGCTGGAAGCCTTGACGGCCTGGATACGACTAGTCGTGAGGCCCGGTGTAGCCTGAGCCGTGTTGAGGTATCATTGCTGCTGATGGCGATGCGTTGAGTTTGGAAAAGGGGGAGTTCGAATGACGGCGTTGTCAGAGCTTGCTAGATGTTTTGCGAGCAATCGAAGGGCAGAGCAGAAGGGACATTGAAAGGCTATGTGTAGTGTAGTGCTCTCGCTATTCACGATGTCATGCATAGGATGCGGCAAGATCTTGTTCTGCCCGTGGTGGTCAATCCCGTGGCCATGCCGCCTCCAGGCTCAGACATATACACGATACAGTAACATCACAGAAGTCCTCGGTGAGAGGACATGCTCATATCTGGAGTCAGAACCGATCCCTACTTGTGACTTGCGAGCGCTACTTCGAACTAAACAGCCTATCTAAAACCATCCACCAGATACACGCCCCCTTGTGGCCTCTGCATACCCATAAACGTATTCCTCGCATCCTGCGTCCACGTTCTTTCAGCACCGGGATGACCCACCCATCCCGAAGGTTCTCCGCTTGCGCGAAGCTTGTTCACTTCGTTCATCGTCACAACGTGATTATGCCCTCGAAAGGAACTATCGTTAGTTCCGTAGTAGCCTTGTGGCATGGAGGGCAATGGTTGTCCGCGAGTCCCGGGCCAGACGTACCACGGCATGTCTGCTGGATGACTTGGGTGTTTTGGTTGTGGGGTAAGTTGGTGGAGTAGAAGTAAATTATCATGGAACGGGATCTCAGAGAAGATCTCTATACTAGATAGTATATGTGTACCCATCGTGCGACAACCTTCGCGGAAAGTAGTGACACAATAGTATCCAGAGCATTGTTGTGGAGCATATTATTCTCGAAGCCGTGAACGAAGCGAGTAAAGGTGACGAGTCGGCTTTCAATTTCGTCCTTCCGTATAATACTTTGCGCTATATTCCCAGTGCTGTGAATGTGCTTTGGGAAAAGCATATATGGCGGCTGATCCATCAGCTCGACGGTTCTCCATCCAGAGCACGGGTTCCAGATCAAAACAGCCCATAGTAAAATCCAGGAACAAGCTCACAACGACCCAGGACAACCTACAACATGCAACCGTGGCCGGGATCTCGTGGTCGACGCTTCTCTTCTGATGCACGTCTTCCGTTCTATCGCGGCTTGCAGGATCCTCGATTCCACTCGGGGATCTACCATCGCGAGGAGCAAGCTTTGGCAAACAATCTTCAGCGCTATGGCCCAGAAGGGTCGTGGTTGTACGAGTCCGCGTATGGAGGGGAGAGAGGTGCGATGGCTGATCAACTGTGGTATGACAATGCCTTGAATCAGTTCATGGGCATGCAGATGCCAGGCGCAGGTGGGTATCCGGGAGGATGGTTTTAGCCATGCAGTAGCGGATCTTTTGGAATGATGTCGGAGCCACACGAATTTGGTAGGAAGTAATGATTGCAGCCTACGTACCTCAGCTGAGTGCTCTCTCCTCCTCACCTGTACTGCACTTTCTGCCCTCCTCTCTTCTCCAACTTAGCTTGCCGCTTACTCTGCCCGCCTTGTGCAGCCACAGGCTCGGTCGCGCCACCAGGCATCATGCCGCCCATTCCAGTCTTGAATCCACTGTACGTGGTCCATGCACTCCAGATACTGTACGACGGGACGACGGCGTAAACCCACCACCCATAGTCTCCGACCAGAGAGACAAGTGCAACGGTTCCCCACGTCCAGTAAAGCACGTCCCACATGAACTCAGTCAGTCCTTTGGCGTCAAGGTCCTCGCCAGCTCGCTTCAGCTCTCCATCGACATAGGTGGGACGAGCAATGCGCTCGAACCAGAATTCGATGATGAGTGCGGGAGCATTGAACAGGAAGTAAAGGAAGAGATTCCGTCGACGGAAGACCAGCAGGCTCAAGACCAGATACAGAGCATTGATGGCCAGGGAGATTTGGTGGGTGCGATTGAGAGCGGCCGCATTGGACTGTGCTTGTGTTTTCAATGCTTTCTGTGGAGTTTTGTCAATGCGATGTTATGCAGAGTAGGGTTGATGAACACTCACTTTGGCCATTTTGGCGACTTGCAGGCAGCGGAATGCGCTCAGTTGGACTTGTCGCGTGAGTAGGAGCAGCGGTTCAGTAGAAGCAATGTAATGCATGCGGTGCATTGGTCTTGGCGGTGGCTGGCTCGTGCTTTCCGGAGCGCGGGCGCATAAACAAAGTCGTCACTTCCTCCCGTAGCAACAAACAGCGCAACGGCGAGCACGCATTATTGCCTCGTGGCCCACCGACCGCTACCTGCCTGCCCGCCTGCCTGCTTTCCGCCGCCATGATTCGCTTCTCGGCAGCACACTAATCTTGCGCGCCATTAGACCTTTCCCTGCTGCTACTCCTCCCACCTTCTTCTTCGACACGCCCGGCGCGGCACTCTACGCCCGACTTGAGACACGACACGACACGACCTGCGTGCTGCGCGACGCATGCCCAATGCACCACATCCAGGCCCCGACTTCCTCTGCATCCATAGCCCTTCCTGCCACCGCGCGCCATGTCGCCGTCGACGGGCATCGCTGTCTCCCAGCTGAAGCAGCTGATCTACTACCAACTCGATAACGACCTCCTCGACAACGCAAATTTCCTAGCCGGGCGCCTGCATGCTCTCGAGCCACGGAACCCCGATGCCGCGCACCTACTCGCTTTGACCTACTACCGCTCCTGCCGCTACAAGGCAGCCTTCGACTTTGCGACAAAGTTTGGTTCCACTGGTCGCCACTTGGGGTGCGCATATGTGTTTGCGCAGTCTTCATTACATCTGGGACGCTTCTCGGAAGGTGTGACGGCCCTCGAGAAGTCACGCGCGCAATGGGCAGGGAGAAGTGATTGGCAAAAACACTCAGAGACCACACGGCGGCACACGCCAGACGCGCCTGCTGTGCTGACCCTCTTGGGCCATTTACATCGAGCGAATGCGAACTATGTCAAGGCCGGTGATGCGTACCTGGAGGCGCATAAGTCGAACGCTTTCACCTGGGACGCATTCGACGGCCTTTGCAAAATCGGCGCAGATCTCAAGACAGAGAACATGTTCAAGGCCGTAGGAGACCTTCCTGGGACTTCTGAAGGATCCGAAGGTCCATCTATCTACGTGGACAAAGACTCGCGGCTACCGCTTGCTTCTCAGCCCAGCTTTCCAGTCGGTAGTTTTATGGATGACCCATTCGTACTTGGGAGCAGAATGGGATCCGAGGATGCGTTTGGGAGGATCAAAGGCAAGCTCACGGCAGGAAATGCAGCACGGCCAGCACTTTCGGAATGGGACACGCCGACCGGTAATATCGTGATGGCGGATGATGACTTCCCTACTGAGGAGAGCGACGTGTTTGTGGATCCTCCAGCAGCACCTGTGAGGCGTCCGCGGCTAGGCCAGCAGTTCGAGGATCGCGCTCGGCCGTCACAGCGAGTCGGCACTGTTTCTCAGGAACCTGCGGAAGAGCTCCAGCAGGCTCCTCGAAAGTCAAGTGCTGGCGGGCAAAAGCGCACGGCATCTGGCGCCCCGCCACCGTCCACCACGGATTCTGGTCCGCCGAGAAGGAGCAATCGACTGTTCACGCAGGCTACATCGACCAGGACTACACGTTCCACGGCAGACACTGCATCAACAGCTGCCGCGCGAGCTGATAGAGCATCTCGCACCGCGAAAGCAGCCACGGGCACGAAAGGTAGGACCGGTCCACAGGTTGGTCGCGTCGTTAGTGGCAACAGAAAGATTCTGCCTGCGGATGATCGAGAAAAGGAGAAGGAGAAGCGCACGCTCAGCAGGGCTATGGACCGGGGCGCCGTTGTGCCCTCAGCTCCATCTGCTGTGGTGCATCTGAAGCTGCCCCCTGCGCCCTCAGAAGAAGATTTGAAAGCCGAGCGGCGGGCCCTGTCTTCGTTGCTTGACAATTTCCGCCAGCTGGCGGTAGGCTTCCAGGGAGCGGCTACCTTTCAGCTGGAGGACGCGGTCATGGCATTTCGCTCACTCCCTTCTGCGCAACGCGAAACCCCGTGGGTGCTGGCACAGCTAGGGAAAGCTTATCACGAACAACAGGACTATAAGGCTGCTGAAGAATGCTTTGCGAAGTTGATCAAGATGCAGCCTTCACGCATTGAGGATATGGAGATCTACTCCACCGTACTCTGGCACCTGAAGAAGGAAACAGCTTTGGCCATGCTGTGCCGCGTTTTGCGCGACAACCATTTCGATGCACCGCAGACGTGGGTGGCGGTCGGCAATGCCTTTTCTCTTGCTCGCGAGCATGATCAGGCCATTAGCGCTTTCAAACGTGCAACGCAACTTGACGAGAGCTTCGCCTATGCTTGGACGCTGATGGGCCACGAATATATCGCCAATGAGGCCTTCGACTCCGCTGTCACCGCTTTTCGCCGCGCCGTCGCAATTGATTTCCGACACTACAATGGTTGGTACGGCCTTGGCAAGTGCTTCGAGCGCATGGGCAAGAATGAGGACGCAGAAATCCACTACAGGAAGGCTGCTGCTATCAATCCCACCAATAGTACCTTGCTAGTCTGCATCGGTGTCGTACTGGAACGTATGCGAAACAAGAAGGGTGCGCTGGCGAACTATACCAAGGCACTAGAGCTCGCACCTTGTTCTGCTCTTGCGAGATTCAAGAAGGCGAGAGTTTTGATGCACATGAAATATTACCCGCAGGCACTGGACGAGCTGGAAATCTTGCGTGATCAGGCGCCTGATGAGGCGAATGTGTGGTTCTTACTTGGCAAGTGCTACAAGGGTCTTCAGGAGAAGGGCGAGGCTTTGCGTGCTTTTACGACGGCACTCAATCTTGATGTGAAGGTGAGCAGAGCTTTAATCGGAAGAGTCTTTGGTGTGATTTTGCTAATGAAGTGTCCAGGCCGCACCATTCATCAAAGAAGCCATGGAAGCTCTCGACCAGGACGAGGACGATGATAGTGATGATGATTGAGCGAAGACCTTTCCAATGGTCTCTGCTGGCGTTTCAATTGGTCGGAATCATGGGAAGCGGATAGCAAAAGCGAGCATGTTCTTGGATTGATAAGACCGCCGCGAATATCACGTGCGGTCTCTTTTCGAGACCACACGTGATACTGGCATTCTGGAGTCATGTGTTTTGGAGGCTTATGGCGGAATTCCTCTTCCCTGATGAACCTCAAGAAGCAAGGCGTTCAGGTGGGGTTTGCAATGGCTTCGTACGCGAGGTCGGTGGGGTTGCATCCGGGCATTGCATAGTAGACTGGCGTTTAGGTGTGGTGCATTTGTTGCATTCAGCGAGGGGCGGGTTGAGCATAGTACCGCCAGTCAGTCATGAGTACCTGACTGCTATGAAATCGTTGTGTTTCTCGTTCAACGTCGATGTTCTCCCTTCATAGCCTCTCAGCCGTGCGATTGCATTTGATAAAGCGACGTGTACAATGCAGATGGCTTAAATGCGATACAAAAAGAAAATAGAGGCACAAGCATCAAAGTAAGAAACGAACTCGTACAATATAATATCTCTATATCACAGCCGTCGCAAACGAATTTCGCTAAAATCCACGATGCGAAACAAAACGCCTCTCAATCATCAAACGCGAAGGGTATCTAAGTGCCGACACGTGAGTCCTGATCATCATCATTCATTTCCATCCCTCTTCTTCTCTATGACTTCGAAAGCCACTTGAGGACCTCCTCCTTCTCCTCCACGGGCAGCATGCCAAGTACTTGCGCCACACCCTTCAATCCGCCATTCTTGTGGCTGCGCAACAAAGACGCAACATCGTAGGCAATGGCATCAGCCTTGAGAACCTCGATCTTGTCGGCAACCGTCTTGCGGTTCTCCTCGAACCACACTGCAACAGCCTGGTCGTCGGTGCTGTAGTTGGACAAGCCAGACCAGGATTCGAGAGTCTTGAGGCTGTTGGCGCGGTTGAACAGCTCCTTGGCTTGTGTGCTGGCAAGGCGCTTGAGGATGTGTTCCTCGTTCAAACGGCGGCGCAGACGCCAGTAGAAGAAGCGGCGAGCCTCGGACCACACGAGTGGCATGCGGATAGTATCCTTGGCCTTCATGCGGCCTGCACGGTCGTGCAAGTCAGCATATTGCAGAGAGATCTGCAGATACACTGGAAGAAGTCTCTCCTCACGCTGGGTCATCTTCTTGCGGATCTCGTTCTGCTGTTCAGCAGACAGGCTCTTGTCCGCAATCTGGCTCTTAAGCTGGGCGTACTCTGGGTCCAGACGAGCCATGGTCTCGAGCTGTCGCTCCTTGCGGTACTTGATGCCGACAATACCTTCTGGCTCAAGGACACCACCACGAGCCTCTTCATCAGCGTACATTTCCATCATCTGTGGGTTGATGGTGGGGTCGACGACGACCCACGAACCACCACGAAGCTCGCCGAATGGTGGAATGTAGACGAAGACTGGCTGCTCGTACTTGACGAGGGCGTCAACGATGTACGAGCCGTATTTGAGGACCTCGTTGTACATATCGCGCTGACCACCAGAGAAACCACGCCAGTTGGCAAGGATCATCAGTGGCAGTTGCTCACCATTGTTGAAGTCCTTGATGGCCTGGGCAGTCTTGAAAGCACTGTTGGGGTACCAGACACCACCGGCTTCGTTGGTGATTTGTTCGATGGAGTCTGGGTTGGCTGGATCGGCAGGAGAGACGTTCTCCACTGAGCGAGTCTCAACGCCGATGACACCAACTGGAATACCTCCAAGACGAGCGCGGCCGACGACGACAGTGCGAGCCCAGCCGCCAAGAGCCTCCTCGAAAGAGCCTTTGTCGAAGAGACCAGACTTGAAGCCCTCTTCAGACTCCTGTCCTGCGATGAGGTGACGCACGTCGTATGGTGCCTTTTGTGGTGGGTAGAAGGTGATCTCACGGTCCCAGGTATCTGCCGATGGTGAGATTGGCACTGGAGCACCCTTCTTCTCGGGCACGAAGGACAGCCACTTGACCATCTTCGAGACACCCTCGAAATCGTCGCTGGCGGTCATGTGCGAGACACCGTTCTTGTACATGATCTGAGTGCCGCCAAGCTGCAAGTTGGAAGTGTAAACTTCACGACCCAAGAGCTTGTTGATGGCAGGAGCACCAGTAAGGATGATTGGCTGGCCCTCGATCTGAATGGCACGCTGTCCAAGACGGACGAGGTAAGCACCAATACCGACCGACCGGCAGGTGACGAGTGTGCAAGTGAACACATCCTCGTATGCACGTGCGGTCTCACCAGCAATGAGACCAGAGCCCTTCAGACACTCTACACCAAGGCCGTCCTCAGCACCAACGATAGTGGTGATCTTGTGTCGAACCTCGTTGCCGACGGTGATCTGCTCGGTAATGACGTGCTTTAGAGCACCGTCCTCGAAGCGAGCCTTCTTCTCTGGAGTCAAGTAGAGGTAGTCGAAACCAGCCTCTTGCTTGCTTGGGTCCTTCCAGGCAACAGAGAAGTGTGGGATGAGCTCTTCGGCCATACCGATGCGAGCACCAGAGTTAGCAGACAAGTATAGACGTGGAATGCCAAGCTTGCGAGCCAACTCGGAGCACTTGTGGAAGAAGCGGTCCTCTTGAGGGCCAAAAGAACCGATCTTGTGCGTAATGTCGTTGGCGATGATGATGAAGCGACGTCCACGTGGGTACTCAGGAGTTTTCGCAGTGATGAGCCAACCAACCATTCCAATGTTGTTGGCGCCCGGCTCGCGATTGACCTCTGCGAGGTTGTCGGAGTCGTCCATAACGAGCTCACTGTACTCAATGCACTCGCCCTTCACTGGCTGCTTGTCACGCATGGATGGGTGCTGCGTGGAGATGGCGTTCCAGGAGTTCTCAATGGCTTGACGGAAAAGCTCTGGGAAGTCGTATACGTACTGAGTGCCCATGATGTGAGCCTTGTATCGCTTCGGCTGCAGAGCACCCTTGGTCTCGTAAGGAGTGCTGACGGGACGCAAGTGCATAGAACCGATCTTGGTGGTACCGCCAATGGAGTGGAAGAGCCACTCGTTCGTCTTCTCGGACTTGCGCTCTTCGTACAATTCGACCTGGACAATGTATCCAGATGTGTTGGTAATGTTGACGCGCATTGGGTATGGTGCGCCAGTCTGTGGGTTGGTGCAGACCAGGCGAATCTCAGCACCAGTGACACGGAGTCTCCAAGCACGGCTGCCGAAGCGATCAAGGAAGCTTCCAAGTGCCTCTTCGACCTCCTTGGGATCGAGCGGGAAGACAGCAGAGAAGTTGATGAAGATGTGATTCATGTCTGAGCCATTGTTGCCCACGATCTCCATAGCGTCCAGGATATCGGTCATCAATCGATCGGCTTCAGAGATCATGTATTCAGCAGTTGGCATCTCATCACGCAATTGGCCAGGCCTGACAGTGGCTCTAGTAAAGTACCGCTTGTCAGTCTCAACGCCTTTGCCGATGGCCTCATACATGTGGATGTTGCGGTTTTCGGTGAACACTGGCTTGATGTTGAACTTCGCAAGACGTCCCAGCTCAAGCTGGAAGGCAAGAGCAGGCTCAATATGACGAATAGAGCTGTCTTCCTCGTAAGTGGGTCCACGGAAAGTGTAGTAGCCAGGGTAGGTGCCATCCTTGTGGCCACAGATGAATGTCAGGCGGCGCACACGACGAGCAAGAAGCTCCTCCTTGTAGTCCTTGACAATAGGCAGGAGGCGAGACATGATGTCTTTGTCGTCAATGCTCTCGGCATCGCGGACGGCAACATTGCATACCGCAGTCAGCTCTTCATTGGGGTTCTCCGGTGGTGGAACTTGTGGTGCACGTCTCTTGGAGAGATCGGCCATGAGACCACCCTGGTCAGCCTTGCTCTTTGCTCCCTTCGCGAGTGGGAATGCCTCGAGCGCCTTCATCAGTGCCTCGTCGGCTTCATCGATGAACGACACGGGAACGACAGCACCGCGACGGTTTGGCTCACCGCCACCGCCCACTTGGCGACCAATGTAGCTCATATCGCTGATAGAGTGTACGCGGCCGAAGCCCTCTGCAGGAGTGCCTGGGGTGGATGGGTGCGACGACTCTACTGGGAGACCAAACTCAGCCTCTCCAACCTTCCTCAGAGCAAAGTCCCAAGCAAGGACGAATGGCGCGTCGCCCTCAGACAGATAATCGATCGTCTTGAGCTGGTATGCACGGTACGCACGTCGCGTGTAGACTTCGAGTGCTGCCAGTGACACCCAAGGATCTTGGTGGCCGAAGAATTGCGGAAGCACATCAAAGACGGTGTACTTCGAATCGACAACCTCCTTGATGACCTCGAAGTTTGGCTCCCGGTGGTCCCAGCCGCTCTCGCCGTAACGAGATTCGAGCACGGCAGAGCGAAGAATGTGCTCCATCTGCTGTGTGCGCTCTTCGAGCGATGGCATGGCACACTGTATCAAGAGCTCACGAGCCTTGAGTGCAACCTTCGCGGTGGCTCGTCCCTCGAGCTCAGCAAGCTTCTGCAGCGCTGGACGCAAATACTTGGCCACATTGCCGACGCCTGGCTGGTTTGGTCGATACCTCTGGAGAAGCTCGATGAGGAGCGAATTCTTTGCGTTGTATCGAGTATGTGACAGCACGGTAAGAACAACGTCGGCGGTCTTGTCCTTGTTCGCGTCACGGAGCTGAAGGATGACTTCCTCATCGCGGTTCTGGCGAGCTGAGAAAATGCTCTCGATATCATAGTACTGCTGGAGAAGCTCGCTGATGACCTGGAACTCGTGCACCTTCAGACCGTCGGTGTAGTTCTTGAGAATGTCGGTCAGAGGTGAAACTTGGCCGCGGAGGAGCTCCGCATCACCAGCAGACATTTCGGCCAAGAAGCGTTCGAGGGTCTTGCTAAGCTGCTTCGCAGGGAACTCCGATTGGCGTGCATGAGCACGCTTGACGAGGTCTTCGAAAGCAGCGTCCAGCTTTTGTGGCATGCGGGAGTGCAGAGCAGAGGCCTGCGCAGTCCATTCGCCATATGGAAGCTCTGGGTTGCGAAGCACAGAGATTAGCTCGTTGAGCGTCGACTTCATGACCACGGAGTTATCGAAGCCCTGCAGGATGGACTCGACAATCTGGCGCAAGTACACGTATCGCTGCGGTGGCTTGTTTCCGAGCACAACTGGGGGTCCGACATCTGGGAGTTGACCCAAGAATGGTTGCGCGCTCTTGACCTTGGTAGGGTCGTCGAGCTGGAGGACACCAAGGATATCACCGGCTGCCAAGGTGGCGCCTGGCTGCTTGATGAGATTGACAATACCGTCCTCCTGTGCAATGAGTGGCATGTACATCTTCATGACCTCGACTTCGGCAAAGGCTTGGCCCTTCTTGATGTGCTCTCCATTCTCGATGGTGTACTTGACGAGCTTTCCCGGCGATGGCGTTCTAAGCTGCGTCGGGTCGTTCTCTTGTTCGAGGAGGCAGGTCTTTCCGTCCACAGACATGCGAACAGCGCCGACCTCCTCCTTCCAGTAGACGTTGTGTGAGCGACCGCCCAGCAGTACGAGGAGACCGCCATCGGAAAGGGCTCGAATGCCGACAGAGACCTTGCTGCCGTTGATAAAGAGAGTGTAGGTGTCCTTGCTCGAGCGGGTTGCGGTGAACTTGTACTTCGATCCCTCGTAGATGAATTCAATGGGGAAGACAGTTCGCAAGATCTCCTTGCTTGGCGTTTGACCCTTGTCCAAACCCTTCTTGTACTCGTCGAGGCAAGCTTCGCTCGCAATGTGAGCCTTTGTCACAGAGCCACAGATGACTGCGACCATAGGGTCAGGTCGCTCGGCAGTCAATTTCTTGCTGATGAGCTCGTCGAGCCAACCCGTAGTGATGGTGTTCTCCTCGAAAGCAGGAGTCTCCAAAAGCTTCACGAGATACTCGACTGTTGTCCTGAAGTCACCACGAATGCTCAGCTCTTTCAACGCCACGACCATGTGCTTTCGTGACGCTTGTCGGCTCTCGCCATAAGCGAAGATGTGACCGAATTGCGAATCGGAGAAGTTGTGAATTGCGGATGCGGCACCGACGGAGAAGTATCCCCAGACGTTCGAGCTGGATCGGAAGTTCAATTCGTGCATAGTACCGGAAGATGGCTTGAAGCCCTCGCCAGGATCTTCGGACGTGATACGGCAAGCTGTGCAGTGGCCCTTCGGCTGTGGTCGTCTCTGCTTGCCCTCGCTATCGGCCTTCTCAAAGTTGAAGTCGATCTGAGTCTGCGTGTGAGGATCCGCACCGTAGAGCAAGCGAATGTCACGGATGCGGTGAAGGGGAATACCCATGGCGATCATGAGCTGTGCGGCGGGAATGTTGACTCCAGAGACCATCTCGGTGGTAGGGTGCTCGACTTGGAGACGTGGGTTCAGCTCCAGGAAATAGAACTTGTCGTCCGCATGCGAGTACAGGTATTCCACTGTACCTGCAGACACGTATCCTACGAGACGACCGAGTGACACAGCTGCGTCCGCCATCTTCTGGAAGGTCTTCTGGCTGGCAATGGTGACAGGAGCCTCTTCGATAATCTTCTGGTGTCGCCGCTGAACGGAACAATCACGTCCGAAGATTGAAATGTTGTTGCCATACTGATCAGCCATCAGTTGCACCTCCAAATGTCTGGCGTTGCCAGCCAACTTCATGACGAAGATGGGCGAGCCGGGAATCTCGCTGGCAGCAGCCTTGTATAGCGACTCGAAGTTGGTCTCGTCGTCGACCTTTCGGATACCCTTACCACCGCCTCCTTCCGAGGCCTTCACCATGACGGGAAAGCCGATCTTGCGGGCGGCCTCCAGACCTTCTTGCCATGATGTGACGCAGCCCTTCATGTAGATATCATCTTTCACGGTGACAATGTTGTTGTCATCCACCTCGACGTCCGAAACACCCGTACCGGACCACGGAATGCAAGGCACTCCCGCATGTTGTGCGACTATAGTCGAAGAGATTTTGTCACCGAGCGAGCGCATGGCAGATCCTGGAGGGCCAATGAACACGATCTTCTTCGGCGACGCGGCGAGGGACTCGGGGAGCTTTGGGTTCTCGGATGCGTGTCCCCTACAGATTGTTAGCATCTTCTGGAGGGCTTGTTATAGTCAGCTCCCACTCACCATCCTGCCCACACAGCTTGTACGTTCATACGCTCGGCGACATCGACAATGAGCTCCACGTTGGCGTAGTTGTTGTTGTTCGTGCCACCAGGCACTTCCACGTACTGGTCCGCCATTCTGATGTAGTCGGCATTGGCAGCCAAATCCTCGGGCGTGGCCATCACAGTGAACTGGATGGCCCGCTCGTCGCCGAACGTCTCGTATGCCCATTTTCGTACCGATCGAATTTCCTTGACTGCTGCAATACCGTTGTTCGCAATCAGCACCTGCGAAGGTGGTCAGCTCATATGCTCCGCTGCAGGCAAAAGCCGAGCTCGAGTCCTTCAGCTCCAAACTCCACATTCCGCTCGGAACTTACATTGGTGATGACGGTGTGACCGTCGTGTGCTGCCACAAAGTCCTTGACTTTGCTCGGCGGTGCTGTGGGCAGGGCGTTTCCGCCGATGAAATGTGAAGCCAAGTTGTATTTGGCGGCGTAGGCGCTGGGAAAGCCATTGCTGTGGCCGTTCACCTTGGCCGCTCCGCCCACTGCGTCAGCCATGTTCGCAGTCGTCCCTCGAGGTGTGTTGTCGGGACTGGGGATTGTATTATTGGTGCTGGAGAGAAAAGTGCGGCAAACTGAGCTTTCCCGCAGAGTCTATGCCCGAGTGCCCCAAGAAACGCCTGTCGCCGGGGAGTTGGCAGTTGCTGAAGCCCGAAACGCTGACGCGGTCACGTCCAATGGCGGGATCAATGAAAGAGCAGGGGCGAGAGGTGCTCTTGTGGTTTAGAAGTGTTCTGTCTAGCTCAACCGTTCGGATGGAGAAATCGTCCCTGCTTTTGTGACGACGTCAATCGGCCCCAGGCGAGTTCTAGTGCCGAGCGCTGCAGCGAGAACGAGGCTTGCCCGAAAGTGAATTGGGCCGAATTGGTGCAGTGGTCTGCGTCGTCTATACACCGACTCGAGGAGTGCGGCGGTGGCAGCAATAGCAAAGAAGCTCGCTGCTCTATGGGTGGATGTAGAAGTGAGAGACGACGAGGATGCGTTTGGCAGGACGAGAGATCAGTCGGGGAGCAGAGCAGCAGCGCATCCGCTCGAGCAGCAGGCCCGCTGGCTATATGGGCAGTCTCTCGGCCTGTTGACACGGCGCTCTACAACAATTTCCACGACACCCGATGGAGACTCACGTTGAACAGAGACCCCATGTCCGATGTGGCTAAGCGCTGCTGCAGCTCCCACTCCGCCGACCGTCAGCGTGTTGGAACTTTTTTCCTGAGCACCACGCTGCTGCGCGCAATGCCTCGTCGGGCGGATACGGATGGCCTCCCACGGCGCGCAATGGCCTGCGAGGCGCCTTATCAGCGTGTCGAGCAGCGTTTCGGGGACAAGTGAATTGCATTGAGCCACAACGCATCCACACCAGCTGCGGATGAGTACCAGCAGGCAGAGGGTTGAGCAGAGCTCGCCCATGCGGAGTGCAGACGGACCCTGCCCGCCAGCTCTGCGCATGCCTACTTCCGCATGGTTGGGGAGACATCACCGTGCAGCGGCCCAGCGGCCTGCAAGGTACTCAGGTACTCGTCGCACCAACCGATCACCCTCAACTCGTTCAGACAACGCCCTCATCGTTGAGCCCGCGCAGACACAGACATACTTAGTCCGCAGAGCCACCGCTCGCGATGCCCACGACCAACACCACCATGACTGCAGCGCGAAATGATCTTACCCACCATCCCCTCCGTCGGACCCAAGAATCGCTGCAAGGAACGTCGCTATCGTGTCCGGATCTCGCGAGCGGCTGAGGATCCACCACGAGGCACGATTGTCGCATGGATGCGCGCTTCGGCCGCCGGACGCTGAACTCAAAATAGCCTCTTTTACCACATTTACTTCCTCGACGAGAACCGTCAGCGCACATGTGCTGCTCACTCCCACACGCGCGCTCGGCTCTCCACTTTCGGTTCCTGTTCTAGACAATGTGTGAGTCTTCCTGTGGCCGAAGTGAGACGTTTGTGAGTTCTGGTGTGGCCATGTGTCGATGACCAGTGTCCAGTAGCGTTGGAAACAACCCGATACATGTCCGGCGGGGTGTCGCGCTCGCTATCCGGGGTTGCTGAAATTCACATCGCGACTGGTTTCATCGGGCTTCACGTAGGAAAACCCGGGCAAGGGCGTCGCGATCGTGACAGTATAAGAAAATGGCTTCGATCAGTCTTCGATCTGAAGAACTCCAATAGCCTTCAATTGGCGCACTGTCTCACAATCGAGCAGGCATCTTGGCATGCATGTTGACAGATCCCAGCACTTCGGGGGTATGTTTGACCACGTCTCGGCAATAGCATATGTTCACTTCATTTCATATTTGCGAAGCACAGTCTGCGGAGGGAGTATCTCTAAACACAATCAATCGCCCTCTGACTCACTCGTCTACCACTTCAATCCTATGCGACACGCTTCCAGCTGTCCAACAAAACCCGCGACTAAAAGCGAAGTAGTAAGCAGCAGAAATCCTCCATCAGCCCTAAGAACCATTCTGTATCCCCGCCAACTCCCGCTAAGCCATTGCAAATCCGCAATGTACATTTGCACAAGTTTCCTTCTAATACGTCTCTCCAACATCTCCAGTTTCTCGTCTTCGCGGCGGTGGCATTCTGTCAGCATCGCTTTTCGGTGGACTGAACCTGCTGCTCGTTCGCGAGGAAATTGTGTTTGTCCTGGGCTTTGTCGATGGTGGCTTCGCCCCTGGTCCCACGCTTTTGGATAGAAATGATGGCTGAGGCAGGCCCGATGGGGTCGGCAAGCCGCTTCGGTCGAGCGTCGTCCTACGCTTTGGTGGCGTCGAGAGCATCGAACTCTCACTCTCTGCTTCCTGCTTCCTCTCCTCCGCGATGCTGGAACTAGCTTTGTGCCCACGAGGCGTGGTCATCCCATAGCTTCCAGCCATACTCGATCGTGGCCGTGATGATACGGCCGGTGCGCTCGCCGTCGTTGGTCGCGAATAATGGCCGAGCTCGGTGCGCGCGCCTGTCCTACTCGGTGGTCTCGCTCCCGCCGCTCGGCTGCTAGGCCGCATGCCAGCTGCAGATGGCGGGCGATCCATGGCGGATGGAGGCCGGTCCGGGGCGTCCGATCGGCGTGACATGGACGATGCAGGTCTCGGTATGCTATATGACAGCCGATTGACTTGGCTTTCCCGCCGTGCTCCGACACTAGGTGAAGAAGCATCTTCTTCATCCTCCTGCAGGACTGAAGATGCGGTCGATGCACTTGGCCGCTTGCTGCTGCGCCGGACCGTGACTGAAGACGGAATGCTATTGTCGCCAAGTGCGGATCCAGCGCGCGGCGACCCACGAGGTGTTCCTGGGGCCGGCAGCTTCGAGCGAGCAGAATGCACACGCTCCTCGATCTTCTGCATCCTACCGATGAGTCCTCTGATCTGGTACAGCGAGTCAGAGCGGGGCAACCTGTCGGGCGCATTGCTGGGCCGTGTCTTCGGCCTGCTGGGTGGCTTCATGGTTCCAGAAAGTGCCGTGCTGGTACTTGAGGCAAACGACGGGCCTCGAGAATGCCTTGGGATACCACGCGAACCCATGAGTGATTGCCGTGGCGTTGGCCCTGGGTCCGGTAGCTGTGATCTCTTTCTCACCGGCACCGGGGTCTTCTGCTCCAGGCTCGCCGTCGCAGGTGCGTCTGACAAAGGTGGCGATGGCGGTGTTGGAGCATCTGATGCAGTGTCAGACTTTGGTGGTGGAGTCGATGCGGTCGGAGACAGAGGTGTCATACCGCTGGCTTCGCTACCTGGACTTCGCGCTCGAAGGTTGCCCACTGCCAGCGACGATGGCCGGCTCGATCGGAGTTCTTCGATTGTCTGCTGGGCGAGGCGCAACTTTTCCAAAGTGATCTCGTTCTCGACCTTCAAATCTCCCAGCTCATCCCTCAGTCGCTGAGTTTCCACTCGTAACCCTTCTCTTTCTTGTTCTCCTTGCCTGATCGTTTCCTCGAACAAGACGCCGCGCTCAATTGCGGCATTATACTTGCTTTCCAAATCGTCCTTCTCGAATTCCGTGTTCCGTGCTTGTCGTTCATAATCATCATTCGTTACCTCAATATCTCGTAGTTTCAGTTGCAGTGTGCGGTTCTCTTCACGTATAGCCGTGATCTCCTTCTGTAGCGCATTCTGCGCCCTGTTGGCCTCATCCTTGGCCTGCTTGTGCTTGGTCTTCCATTCGTCCACCTCGAAGTTCAGCTTCTCAACTTGCTCCTTGAATTTGCGTTCGCTCTTTTCAGCCGCCTCTACGTCCTTCTCCAGCTGCTCCTCAAGCTCTTTGCTCGAGGCTTGAAAGTCGGAAAGGTCGGTTTCGAGTTGCGCATATTGCGTCTTGTACCATTCCAGTTGCTCCTTGAGATCGGCGCCGGGTCGCAGCGGTGAGGACGACATGCTGCTGCTCGTGGGCGCGCGACACTACCGGCGCATCCTCCTGTATGAGACGTGCGCGTGCAGGCGGAACCGTGCCGGCGCAATGCAGTCGGTCGCGGCGTCGTTGTGATGTCGTTGCCTGGGGCGCTCCTGGCAGTGCGCTGCGTCGCGAGTGTCCAAGTTCCGGGAATCCAGTCCAGTCCAATGTCCAGTGTCCGGAGTCGGTCCGCTAGATCGTCGTCGTCGGTGTCGGTTTGCTGGGCGTCGTCGAGTCCAGGTCCGCCATAGTCGGCGGTGGTGGCAGTTGGGACGGGAGCTTGTCAACACCTGAAACAACAGAGAGGCAGGAGCTGGACGACCGATAGCGCCGTCATAGCGCACGTGCTCACGCGTTGATTTGCTTTAATTACTCTTTCCTGCCTCCTTTACACCCAACTCCTGGCCAGCGAGGCCTGCAGCGGCCCGAGTGATATCGCGTGCTGTTCAGGCATCACTGTGCTCGTCGACACCTCCGCAGACGTGAGGCAAACCACCAGACGGCCGTGGATTGCGATTGCATGGATGTGGTTCACTCGGAAACGAGCCGCAAGAGGCTAGCCATTTTCATCTGCTCCTCGCTGCCCGTTCAAACTCCTGTCGTGATACGCGATTGCTGTTATATTGCCATCGCGGTCCCGCGTTCCCTTCCTCCACCACCCCTCCTTCGTTCCTTCGTCTGACATTGTAGCATTTTGGGGAGTGGTGCGGGACTGCTGGTCATCCGGACTAACGACTTTTACGACTAACGACTGCCACGAAACAAAGACAAAGAAAAATCACCGCGGCGCAAGCCCAACATCTTGGAGGCTATTTTCGGCCGCGAAGGAATACATCAGGGAGCCTTGAGCAGCGTAAACCTGACGACGCCTACCTAGCACCTCGCCCGAACTAGCGGTCGTCTCAATCCTCACCATGGACTTCGCCTTCAAACGCCAAGACGACACTGGCATAACAACAGGTGTGTACAGCATTATTTCGCAAGGATGCTGCTCCGAACATAGTACTAACTTACGACTTCAGAGATCACGAAAATTGTGCCGCTCACATGCCATGGCCACTCCAGACCAATTACCCACGTTTCTTTCTCGTCTCTGCTGCCGGGCTCCGGCTCGACTTCGCAGTTCTACATGATCTCAGCATGCAAGGACAACAACCCTATGCTCCGTGATGGCCTCACCGGCGACTGGATTGGAACCTTCATTGGCCATAAAGGTGCAGTCTGGAGTGCGAGGCTGTCTGATGATGCCACTCTGGCGGCCACGGGATCCGCAGATTTTTCTGCGAAGGTATGGGATACCTTCACGGGAGAGACCCTACACACGCTCCAGCACAACCACATCGTGCGAGCCGTGGCATTCCCGCCGCAAGATCGCCCACAGGTCTTGGCCACGGGAGGCATGGAGAAGAAGTTGCGTATCTTCGATCTCTCGGGGACGAGCAGTAATCTGCGCACGCCTGGTGAAGAGCCGGGTGCGAGCTCAGCGCCAACGAGTGCCTGTAATCCAGATCCTCCTTCCTATGAGATTGGAGCTGGCGAGCATCAAGGTGCCATCAAGGCTATCATCTGGTCGCGCGATATTAACATTATCATCACGGCCGCGGATGACAAGAAGATCCGCTGGTGGGACCTCCGATCGCAGACCTGCATCGCACGTTACGATATCGAAGGCCTGCCCGGTTCTTGTGAGCTGAACTCGGGATTGGAAGGATACCCAGATGGGATCATCAGTGTTGCGGCTGGCAAGAATATTTACTTCTTCAACGGCGGTCGTCCTGGTCAGCTCATCAAACACATTGCCACGGAGCGAGAAGTGGCGAGTGTAGCGCTGAATGGCGAGGCGAAGCGATTCGTGACTGGCTGTCCGAATGACACTTGGGTACACGTCTGGGACTTCGAGACCGGGAGGGAGTTGGAGACTGGCAGAGGACACCACGGGCCGGTATGGACCACCTGTTTCAGCCCTGATGGAAGACTGTACGCCACCGGCAGTGAAGATGGCACTGTGAAGATGTGGAAATTCACGGAAGGCGCCTACGGTCTGTGGAGATGAATGGTCAGATGATCCGGCAAGGCTACAGCTACTATGCGCTGTACTTGGTATTGGCCGTCTGGTGTATGCTGACAGGAAAATTTGGCTATGAATCGTCGCCAACTGTACTGTAGAAAATGGTTTGTGTCAACACTGTACTCGGCTGCGCCAACAAACACTCTCACTCTCACAACCTTTCTTATCATTGTTGCTCCGAGCGCCACCACCAAACAACCACATCTCACAGCACACCCGCAAACTTGAGCCTTGCGCAGCCGCGCAACTACACTCACGCACAGTAACAATATAGACTTTCCTCATACGCCATCCGCAAAGATCGGCACCACCAACCAGATCAGCAGCCAGCACGCACGCACGGCTTGGAAACAGAACACCAACCCAACCCAAGCTGTGGCTGAAGTCACACACACCCACAACCCACAAATCACATCGGCATCGGCATCGCCGCGAAAATCGCCACCACCAAGCACCCAAGCACTACGAGGTAACTCTCAAGCGGCTCGAAAACAAACATCCCTGTCCTATCACATTAACCCAAGCTTCTCACTGGCTCCCACACCATTTGTGTTGCCGCAAGACAATACGAAAAGTCAGTGAGAAAAGAGCAGAAGGAGGCCCTGGGAGGCTGGCTGTGTGGAGGCGCTCGCAAACTTTCGCCTAAGTGCATGAAGCTGTGTGAACGTGTGCCGAATGACCAGTTTCCCGGGACGGGTAGCGTATTGCCTGCCGATGGCGATTTCAGCTAACTAGTCATGCCAATCACTTCCTCGCTGCTGTACAGTATGTACATCCTTTTTTTCTCTCTGCAGAGCTTGGGGCTTGACGGGAGGATGGTTGTAGAGTCCACGGACCACAGATGCATGACAATGCATACACTCTGATAGAGCACATTTTCTTGGCTAGGTGACATCGATGGATACGCTGTCAATTTTCGCGATATGAGCGCGCAATTCGAGGAATGGAAATGTCAAAGAGCGGTTGTCCAAATCGATCCAATGTAATATTCGGAAAGAGGCCAACATATTCTTTTTCCTCGCCTGTCCCTCCAACAAGTGCGACTGACACTACAGTATCGACTAAAGCCAAGCTAAGCGTTGATCCAAAGTGAGATGCTTTCTTTCACCGGCCATTTGCCCCCGCCACTTTTTTGTATCGCTCGCAGAAGAATGATCTGAACTCGGCCGTGCAAGTTGAGTAGCAGAAGAAAGATATTTCCAGATTCTCCTCCCGTTCCCGCCTGAGCGGACACAATCCTTGTACACATTTTTACCCTGCTGTTTGCGAGACGATTCATATTCTCATTGTCTCCAATTCCTTTCCCACTCGTTTCCAATTGCGCTTGTACGCTTTCCATGCCTCAATGACTGATTGTGCCATGCTAATGAAGGACCTCCTCGAGTTCGCCGTGTGTCCAGGCCGCCATGATACTATTGCTATGCTGTTCGTGTGGAGCGCACCATCGCTCTGCTCATGCCATGTAGTCTTCATTAATGGTAAAGACTAGTTCATTTGAGAAAGTGTAGTATACGCCGTTGCAACGCCTGTCAAATGGATCCCGAGCTCTTGTCATGGTGCTCGCGCAAAGGGGGAATCTTGCAAAAACAATTGAAGCAAACAACTATCCGCCACCGTTATAGGTCGTGTAGAGATGTCCCGCGTGCCGTGTAACGAGTAAAGCAAATCCAAATCCAGAAAAAAAGAAAAACCGAATGCCGTGCGGATGAAATTCACCACAATCGCCTCGTAGCCAGTAGAGCACAGACACAGTCCATGTGGAGCGCCTTATCGGCTGAGGTGAAAGTCGCTGTATCCGTCAGGAGCATCCCTTCCGAACGTACCTGCGCCCAGAGGTTGAGGAACACCGCCAGAATAGTTGCGTGGACCAAGCTGATGCAAAAACTCAGGATTGGTCATGCCAAAAGGGTTAGCAAACATGCCGTCCATTCCCATCTGCCCTGCCCGATAATTGCCTGAGGGACCAAGTCCCGGTGGAGAGCCTAGTCCAGGGGGCGGGCCAGAGACAGCACTGAAGTTGTTTGGAAGTCCGGGGAAACCAGGCGCCATTGCCTGCGGAGACATTGCCGCAGAGGGACCCATTCCATTCGGCTGGACTGAACGAACACCGAGTGGATTTTTAGAGAAGCTCAGCCGGATACCGCCCTTGGTACTGTTGTGGAGAGGATGACCATAGAGCTCATGCAAAGCCTTGGTTGCGAAGCTGATGTCTTCGAATTCGACAAAGCACATGGGACCATTTGCTTTGGTCCTGAAACACAATCGCTTGTAGCCTCGCACCTTGGAGAAGAGGGCCTTGAGTTCGTCTTCATTAGTGTCAATAGGCAAATTGCCCACGTAGAGAGTATTGCATGGAGGGTTCTGATCGGCAGGATTCACAGCTGGATATTGCGGACGAGGGTAGTTGGAGACGTAAGTGCCATTTGCACCATTGCTGTGACCATTGCTCATCTGCATCTGCCCAGGGCCACCAGAGATGGAGCCATTCGCACGTGGAGGCGCATAGCCGTTGCTTACGGGAGATGAGATGCCGTTGCTGTTGCCGTTGGGACTGTTGATGGACAGGCTGCCGAAGCGAGTGACGGGGATGGCCGGATTAGTCGCACGTCGGGTTTGCTGGCCGTTCTTTGCATACGCGATGGGGTCTTTGAGCAGCTCTCCGGTCTCGTCATCAGCGTTGTCGTCATTGATCATCGACTTGCCACTGATGCGATGATTCCCGTCAACTCCATTGGCCAATGGAGACTGCGGAGAGAACAGGTTCTGGAAGTGTGCACTGTTCTCTGGGGTGGGAAAGTCTCCATTTGTGCCCGAGCTTCCGCTCTGCAGAGGCGGGGAAACTCGCTCCGCGGGCTGGAACGTGTTGTTGTACCTGGAGCGTCCAGAAGAAGCAGAGCTCGTTTGCGTGCGAGAAGCAGTTACATCGATAGTGTTGCGCCTCTCGAATACTCCGCTAATTGAAGTGGTGCTGTACGGTTCGACAATCATGTTGGCATCTTTGGCGGTATTGGGTCGTCCGTTCAACTTTTGCTGCACCTCGATGGCGCCGTTCGTCGTTTGAAATCGTGCAAGCGCTGTCGCGTAGCCGTGATCGTCCGGATAGGGTGATCGAATGATTTCAGTATCAATCAGATCACCAGCGAATATCAGCATGCTTTTCACTGCCTCGATGCCTATGTTACGTGGAAGTCTTCGAATCAGAATCGCGGGAGCAGGGCGTTGATGCCAGGCGAAGCTGGAGGGATCTGCGGCAGCTGAAAGAGGAGCCATCATGCCAACGCGATCAATAGGGTGGCGCTCTGCAGTCGGCGAAGTGCTGTATAGCGGGCCGGAGCTGGACCCGGAGGCCTTTGCGAAGATGTCGGAGCGAAACGCGGGTGTGGGTGGAGACGTGCTGTTGGGACTGAAAGTGTTTGCCGCGTACATGGCACTGCCGGGCTTGGGGATTTGGTGGTTGCTTGAGGTGAGGTCACCCATTGGCCTCTACAGGTGGTCGGCGCACAATGCGACGCAGTCGTCGGAGGCCACGGGCAGCCGGCCTTGGTGGTGCCCGCGGGTGGACGAGACGAAGGCGAGACGATGCCGAGTGCTAAGATCAGGTGAGCGCGAAGCAGATGGGGCGGGACCACGTTGCAGCGCCGATGGAGGGTGTGCTGGAAAGCGTGGCATATGAGTCGGCCAGTGCCTGGGCCGTCCGGGGATTTGCGGTCTGCGCCAGATCCGGGGCCGCCCACAGCTGCGAAGTGGAGCGTGAGTAACGATTGCGAGCGCAGCGGTCAGAGTCGGGCGCACACCAGCGATGGCAGTAGAGTGAATGCGCAGACTAGATGCTGGGGCGAGCAGAAGTGTTGCGAGACGGCGGACGGCGTGAGCGATGGAGGGAGACGCGACGTGCCGTGCAGCAAAGCGAGGTGTCGCCGGATTCGGCGGGCAGCAGACAAGGCGATGATAGCGATGCGGGCGGGCGCGCGCGCGACAGCGAGCGGTGAACGAGGTGGTGGTGGTGGTGGAGGTGGAGGAGAGGCGGGTGGTGTGCGAAGAGGAGCGATGTGGTGTGCGAGAGGGAGGGAAAGTTGGGAAGGCGCGTCGCAGGTCGAGCGAGAGTCGAGAAGCAAAGCGTGCGTCGGTCGGTGCATGGGCATCGAGTGTGCGAGACGAGACGAGGCGGAACGGGAGTAGGTCCCAAGGAAACGGTGCCTTTCGAGCTTGACTTCCCACAGCGAGGTGACCCGGCACCTCTTCAGCGAATCCCGTCGAGCGCAGACCTTTCCTGCGCCACAGCTGCCAAAGGGCTGTGGGGTGCCCACGACCAGCAGTCACCAGCTGAGACACCCTCGCACTCTCTCCTCCGCCGCGCTGCACCTCGTTGCCAGCGCCGCCGGCGATTGGTCTGTCGCTGAGAAGAGAACGCGCTCTCCCGCCGCGCTAGGATCGGGGGGATGTAGAGCCACTGGCTCCTCATCGGCAGAGCAGCGCAGAGAGCAGCGTAGCAGCAGCACCACCAGCGACAACCTTCCGGACGCCTGCGCGCATCACCGTTGTCACTCTGCCCGCCACCACGATGCACCCTGCACCAGACAACCGTGCCGCCGCCTTGCCTGGTGCATGCGCGCATCCCGTCGCTTCGCGCACATCGCATCCACCAACACCGACACCGCAGAGTCATAGCGATGCTCACTCACGCACCAGACACGGCCTGCGTTAGAGTTGACTCCCCTCCTCTGACCGGCCCAAACTCTGATTCTGACACCACATCGGCTGTCGAGGCTATTGGCTACTCTCGTACAACAAACTAGGCAGCGTGACCTCGCCGTCTCGGTCGTCGCTGCTGCCTTTCTGGGAGACTTCCCTCGCCAGACCGCACCTGCCCGCGCGATGCCGTGGATGCCACCTGTCGTGTCCGTAAGGCGCAATCGCTTACCTGCCTGCCTGTTGGCGATGCCTTCCCGGCGCGCAGCTGCTGGCAGCATCGCCTTGGTGTACCTCTCGCTCCGCCCTGCCGCCGCAGGATGTTCCCGGCTCGAGCTGTGCCAGCCCGACCGTCCATACAACAACGACTTCTCACCCTCCCTCACGCCCAACGACCGCCCCACCAGCTCCTGCACGCCAACAAGCACGCGAGGGAGGTAATCGGTGCAACCCTTCGGCTTTGCCATGGTCGCGCACGCCGGACGTGCAGTTACGTGCCGTGCAATGCTGAGGTACCCTGCTGCTTCGAGAATTCAAAGTCTCCCGACTGCAGTCTAGCCGTGCGGGTGCGTTTCATGCACCACCGTAACTCAGTCTACCCTACCTCTCTTCTCCCAACATTCAGGATGGGTATCGAACGCGACCATGCCGCCCGGTGTCAAGTCTCACGGTTCATGTTGTGCCTGGGATCCATTCGTTGCACCGCCTCAATATCATGCTTGCAACCCCGAGAAAGCGGCTTCTGGACGACGACTTCCCCTCGTGGCTTCCAGTCGTGGCATGCTCAAAGGTACAGGCGGAACAGTGCTTACCAGGTCGCGATGCATTTTGCTTTTTCGACCCTTTTCCGCAGCACCTTCTTCCCACCTGGTTGACTGGGATCGGAACGACCACGACGCGATTCGCAACGAGGCTCGGATTCAGTGTCGCAACAACGAGAAACGCTGAGAGCCTGTCGAACAAATTGCTCACACGCATTCCTAGAGTTTGCCATAGTCTAATCCAGCACACCAACGATCGACTCCTTCACACACTCTCAAGTTGCACTGCTGCAACGTGCTTATCGCTCACCTCCTTGGTACCCAAGCCTGTCGAGCGCCGTCATCCTCGGAAACTACCATGCACTGGGATCGAATCAGGATCACCAAGTCCAAGACCAACCCGTTGTTGGCCACGAAACTTGAAATGCATGTCACAACTCACTCGATTAACGTGTCAAGCTCGTCTCAGTCAAGCACACATGTACGAAGTCGATGCGTCTAGGTGCGACTGGTCTTCCCAGTGTCTCGTGTGGGTCAACGAGTGCTTGAAGAAAGGAAGCACATCACGTACCTCGTTTTGACCTGAGGATGCTTTGATGCAAGCAGACAACTCGGTCTGCAATACCGTGCTCCTGCCTAATCAGTTGCATCTCGTTCTTCTCGACAATGCTGCGCAGGGATTCAGAACCGCGCTGAAGCAATGCGGTCATACGATGATTTCGCCTCGCGCTTTCGAGACATTCGCAAGCATTGCAGTATTATCACACTAGATCATGGCACACGATCCTGTTGCTTTCAGCCGGCCACAGCACTCTTATGCTTGCGACTGATGACTTGCACTGGCCCCGGACCCCCACAGTTGAAACGGTGGTGCTAAGACGTGCAGACTGAGGTCAAGCGCGTGACCTACCTGCTCCTGTGGGCAGCAACTCCACGCCTTCACGTTGTCGCTCCTGCGCCTTCTTCACTATCACCACAAGAATGGATGACGATACCCCGTAAGCAGCAGTTGGCACTAACGAGTCTAGACCTTTGCTGTTGACCAGGATTACGCCCAAGTCCCAAAAGATCGACAAGGAGTCACAGGCTTGGAACGCTGCATCGGTACCCACCCTAGTGTAAGAGCTCGGAGCGTGCGGCTCATGTGAAGGATCCTAGCGAGGTACAGTAGTCAAAAGTAATCCGCATCACTCACGCTTACTTTCGTTCCTGAACTCACTCACCGGTGGATCATGATCATGGAGGGTGTGGTCCTGCAACACACTTTACTTTCACTTTAAGCGAGTATGTCCGCGGTGTTGTGTGCATGTGGTTGCGTTTGCTTCACATCCCATTCGAGGAGATACAACGTGGCGATCTGCAACACGTCGGCCGGAGAGAACTCCTAATTTTTTCGGTCTCTGAATAATCTTGCTCATTCTCCTGTCTAACTAGGGTATTCTTTCCAACGCCGATCCGTCCCGAAGTTCGGGTTACCATTTGATCAATCAACCGACGCGTTGACGCCTGCTCGCACTGCACGACTTTAGGCATCCACTTCTCATGTAGGAGCAAAGAGAGTGCATCGAACAGCAGAAGTCCGGCACCGCCCGCAATAGACCACCGCGACACCCTCGTCATCGCGGGGCGGTATACAACGGCCCGTGCAAGTTGCGCGTAGTGTTGATGCCGACTCCAGCAAACATGAAGTTAGATGCGTCCTGCCATGTGAATCCGAGCGCGGCCCGACAGCTTCGGAATGGTAGTGGAGATGCCGATGCAGCCACCCAGCTGCGATGAGCCCGAGAATGTCCTTGCTATTCATTAGTCTGCCATATGCATGTGGTTAGCAATATTTGACGTCGTCATGACAGGATGCAGTATCATAATGTATGCATGCCGACAAGCTTCGAGAAAAATCATTACATGAATGCGCGGGATGTCTGCTTCCATACAAAGGTGAGGATATCAACACGCTGAAAATTCATTGCTGTCAAAATGCAGGACGAACTAAACACACGCAATGCTGGCGCAGAATGAGGTCAAGAGCAAAGGAAACTCGTATGCGTCGTTGGAAGTGCATTGCAATCCAATTCTCGAGGGAAGTCTCCCCCACCAAACTGCCTCCCTCGCGGGTATCACATATCCCTAAACGCCCACCCCCACTCACTGGAAGATCTGATAAAGAAGTCAGCCAATTCGGCCCTGCAGCAGCCGGATTCATCATCACGAGACACATGCCACCATGAGGTTCTTGTAATCCCCACTCGTCTCGCCCTGGACTCTGGCTGCGAGATCCTTCTTGTAAAAGTGCTTGTAGGCAGCTTTGCATTGCTGCAATCGCTGCTTGTCCCAGTGGATCATGACGACTCTCCGCACGAGGGCTTGGTCCTTGGTTCCGAGTCCTGCCATTGAAGCCTCGAGAAGGTCTGCGTCGTGCTTGGCGGGATCGTTGGCCGCGTTGACGATGAAGAGCAAGGCATCTTCCATGTGCCCGGAGAACTCCTTTTTGATCACGGTCTCGAGAGAGCGGTGGTATTTGGCTTGGTATGCTTGGACGATGGCTCTGATTTGGCCATTGCTGCGAGAGGTCAAGATCGAGCAGACGGTCATTTGGTCCGCGCCAGCCCGGCCTTCGGTAGCACCGTAGATTTCTTTGACGTCTTGATCAGTCTGCTGAGGGATCACAGGAGTTGATTCTTCGTTGCGTCGTGCAGACATGACCATGTCAAACATGCGTTCGGTCTTCATGCTCAGGTCGCCTTTGACGGCAGACTCAAGCGATTTGCCGTACATTTGCTTGTAATGCTGCTTGATGGCATTCATGTCTGCGTTTGTGCGTGCAAGAAGTACGTCGTCCAAAGCACTTTCCTTGGTGCCCATGCCTTTGAGCGCCTCGTAAATCACGAAGCAGTCTTGCTCTAGTGGACCGCGGATGATCGCTTCACAGCCTTCGCGAAAGTAGCCGGATGTTTCGGAGTGCACATCTTTGAACAAGTCTCGCTTGTGTCGTTGCGTGTAGACTTGTTTGACAGATGCAATCTCAAGAGGGCCGAGAGAGGCAAGGACTTGGATCAGTTTAGTCTCGTTCGTGCCGAAGCCCTTCATGGCAGCTCGAAGGTCATCCGCGGCTCGAGTCACATCCATGTTCGATCTCTGTCGCAAATCGTAACCCGGTGATGGTAGCGCCGCAGGCCCAGAAGGAGCACCGCCGTAGGGCTGTTGAGGGTACCCTCCGGGCTGAGGTTGCTGCTGTGGGTGCTGCGGGTGCTGGCCATAACCGCCCTGTGCTGGCGGAGGAGGCCCAGGGGGAGGGCCTCCAAAGCCTTGCTGCGGCGGTGGCGGAGGATCCCACTGGCTAGCACCTGTAGGGCTGATGTAGTACTGGCGCTGGCTGGCAGGGTCGAATTGAGATGTCCATCCTGGCGGCAATTGTGGCGCTCCTCCTGGGGGCGGAGGTCCTGGCGGGGGCGCGCCGTAGCCTTGCGGTTGTCCGTATCCTTGGTTCATTGCAGGTTGTTGATAGTATCCTCCTGGTTGTGGATGCTCTGCGAGGAGAGGTCAGCGCGGTCGCCTTTTTATTGCTGGCCACGTCTGGTGCGGGCAGCCTTGCGCCTCTTTAGAAGCTTGCAGATCGGACTGCTTACGTTGATAGGGTGCGCCATAGCCTTGATGGTATGACATGATTTGGGAAGTGGAGATGGGCGCGCAGCTGCGAGAAGCTGTGCGCTTTTGATCTTAGTGCGTCGCTCCTGTCAATGTGAATGGCTCTAGAGCATGCAGCAGCAATGGTCCGACGAGCAGAGCGGAGGCATCAACGGCAACTTCAACGACGAAGGATGTGGCGGAGTCACGCACACGCGCGACCAAGCACAAAGTGACGCAGCGACTCGATAGCGGGGCAGTGCTGGAGACAGCGAAAAGGCTTGTTTGTGCACAGCTCGTCGCCAGATGCCCTACACAGCTGCGGTCGGCGTGTGGCTGAAGCGGCTGATGAGTGACTGACACGCCATATCATGCAAACGCCACTATGGTGATTGCGGCGATGAGGTGAAGGAAGAAGTGTCTTCGAATGGCCTTCTGTCTGATCGACAGCAGGGCCGGCACGTGAAGAAGTGCCGCCACACCACGCCACACTTCACGGCCCTGTGCGACGACCAAGGCCGGAGCGACGAACTGCCAAGAGCAATGACGCACCGACCAGCTACAGATTTGAGACCGTCGGATTCCGCCATCCGCACGTCCTCGTCCCAGAGGGATCCTCCGGTGACCATTACGATGATCACATCCGAAGGACAAGCTTTCTGGGAGGCAGAATCCGGAATGGGTCCAGTTGCCGACTACCGTCTTCGACGTTCAGAACGTGACAGGACGTGAAGCCAACGGGGATATCGCAGTCAACACCAGACACCTGACACGAAGTTTGCTAACTGGTGACGCAATATGGTTGATTGCATCCAAGCCCGAGATCACAGCACCGCGACAGTCTTCACGTCGGACCAATTCAAGGCTGAGTTATCGCCAGTAGGTGAAGGTTGTTGCACAGAACGAAGCTATGAACTCTCATTGGCGGGTACATACGTGCTGGCCTCCCGCAGAACCATGCGTACACATTCGCTTGCATGCAAAGAATGTTCGCCTTGCAGGAACGAGCCCGCAGTCGGCTCCGAAGCGGTTCGCAGGACACTGCTGCATAACATCTGTTTGGCTCTGGTTGTCGAACAAGGTGGCATAGCTGGTCAGCCGCCTGAACTTTTGCCTCTGCGCCTGCCGCTGTGAACCAAAGAGCAATCTGCTGAGCCTGTCTATTGACCTGTCACAGTGCCTGCAGTACCTTATTGCCTTAGACTCTTTTGATACAAATGGTTGAAACGTGAAGGCCAAAGCGTCTTCCAACTACGTTCCCATCTTGAGTTGCCTTTGTACTGGGGAATCTTGGATTACATCGCTCTGTCGACATCATTCGATTACCCGTGGGCCAACTTCGCTAGAATTGAGCCACATCGCCACACTTAACACACATCAGAACATAAGGACCCGGTGCCGCGTTTCCATCCGAAAGCTACTCGATCAGTACCTGAAACGCAACATTTGGACCCCAATATGGCCTACGTTCATCCCCAATATCCGCCTCCAGCCCCCGGTGACAGATCAAGGGCAAGCTCCACAGCTTCTGGCAAATACCTGCCTCCAGGCTACAACGTTCCACATCAACAAGCAAGCTCAGCATCGATGAGACCAGAAGTCGGGACTATGTCACCAACTCACAGCTATCATCCCCCAAGGCCTGAGATATATCAAAGCAACCCAGACTATCAACCACCATTAGCAATCGATGGCTACGGGCCCCCGGTTCATCGTCGAGGTGCATCGGATCGGCCTCGCCTGAGCTCAGATTCTCATCGTGCTTCCGACTCTGATCGTTCACGCAAGAGCTATCATTCTCATCGACCTCGCCGCGAAGACCCGAATGCCGGCAGAAGAAGTCATGACAAGTCCAAAAGACATCGTGCTGTGAGCGGAGATCGAGCCAGCGTCCGTTCGAAGAGATCTCACAAATCACATCATTCACTTCGCAACCATTTTGAGGATGATGTAGGGAGACCGACGCCATCGAGACGCCACGAGCCGAGACATCCTACGTAAGCTTTCCAATTGCTGCCACACGTGTGTGCATCTGCTGACTGACGTACAGATTGGCCGGCTCACTGTTCGCTTTCTTCTCTTCTATCAAGAAGTCCTTGGAGAAGTGATTGGCTCATTGCTGCTGAACTCAGCCGTTGAACCGGCCGCAAAGTCGTTTGGCTGAGCAAAAGCTTTCTTTTCTTTTCACGAACTTACAACTAGAGATGCCCGAATCATACCCCCCGGAGTAAAGGTCATGGGAATATGGGCGCACAGCCGGAATAGACCCAGAGTGGTACGCCGCTTCACACGGCGATCAAGCAAGCCATGGAAACAGGACACGATGCTGGTATAGAGGGACGTGAGAACGTGGGGTAGTAGTGCAGCACTCTCTCAGCACAAAAGAAATCCGTAGTCTCCGATACTGGATGATCTATACACGTACTTCTTTGCACTGCCTATCCGGAGCCACGTCGTTTCTACTCTTCCTTGGTACACTTCCGAACGCATCTAGAACCATGTCTTCTTGCCAAAGACCATGCGGAACATCATGTACTGAGAAGCTGTGTCGCGTGCGTGTGTTAGCAACCACACTCTCCCTGATTCTACATCATCCAGCACTCACCAGCAGTAGTCGCGATCAGGAGACCGTAGTATGGATAGAGCATGTACTTGGCACGTGGGCCCTAGTAGAGCACGTTAGTCTATGCTCCAACATATGTCCTATTCTCTCCGTCTTCTGACTGGCCAAGCTCTTCCCGCTCTCTTTCCCGCTCGTTCTTATCCTTCACCCCACTCAACGCACCTTGTTCCATTGTCTGACACCGTCGTGGGTCTGGTGGAGGCGCTGCCAGGCTGGCACGTTGTTCTTGCGGTACATGCCAGGGAATTGAGGCATTCTGTGGAAGACTGTTAGTCGCCATTGAGAGGCTCGGAGGGCGCAGCGCAGTCGCAGAATTGGGACCGCGGGGCTCGAGGACGTACCCTGCCCTTCGGACGAGTGTGGCACGCATGATGGGTGGTGTGTCGCGGTCGGAGTGGAGTGGTGTCGTGCGCAATGGTAGTCGATGGTGTGTATGTGGGAGCAGGAAGACCGACTGGCCATGCCGGATACTCCCGAGAATCGGAGCTCGGCCAATGATCTCACTTCTTTCCTTTCACTGCGAAACGCATTACAACGACAACACAGCGCACGTGGACATATACTGCGAAGACCACACGGAATCAGGCAGGGTTTATAGCCTTTCCATGAGCTCTAGACTTGGTGCTGGTCTCCCTTCAAGGCTATCCCCTCACACGCTTTGAAACCCGCCCGAATAAGACACTGCTACATTTCCACGCTGTTGCCATCGGACTGTTCTTCAGTCATCGGACAGTCCCCAGCATTTCCCATCACGACATGTCGAAGGACTGGAGGACAGTATAGGTACAGACATCTCATCCGATGTTGTAGCCCCGGACGCGAAAGAAGCAGTGGAAAGTCCAAAAGAAGCCGACAGCAACTGTGCTCTCGCGTGATACAGTTGCAGTACAAGCCGCTTCATCGCGGCATACTCACACTCTAGCATGCACGCTAGTTTATACGACACTGTCGCATGTGGAAACATAAAGCAAAGAAATGTGCAGTCGCATGGCAGCGTGGCATAATGGCTAATTCCTCACTGGTCAGCTCCCCTCAGCCAAGCAATGCCCAGACAACTTCTCCCATCTAAGCACCAACTCTTTGGTTGCAAGCGAGAAGCGTGCTCGGGAACGACAGCATCGTTGGCTGATTTCTCAAAGGCTTCCTTGCCGGACGAAGTGCTCCATGCTTGGCTCTAGTAGTAACAACGTCAGTGATCTACGATCGGAGTGATAAGACGAACAGCAGCTATAAAAGTAAGTAAGAACTGATTGCAGTGAGAGTCAGTCATCTTGCTCGTATCTCATTCTGGTCACCATGATGCGAAGTACAGCTGTACTCGCGTGCATCGCGGCGGTCTCCGCCGATTGGACTGGCAATGTTAACTATGGCAGTCCTTCGCACAATCACAATCTTGGAATCTCACTTCCCAAGGTCAGGAAAAGGCACGAAGATGCTCAGTATATGAACGCCAGCATCCTAAGCTTCACACATGGCGTAGCCTCCGGCGATCCATATCATGACAGTGTTATTCTATGGTAAAAAGGCATTCACTGGGCCTGAACGGATGAGACTAGAGTACTGATCTACAATTAGGACTCGAGTCAGTCCAACCATGGACAATGATGATAGCAACGTCACCGTCTCTGGGACGGCAGCTCTCTATAATCACGATACTCAACAATACGTGGAAGCCAGCAAGAACCCAATATGTGTGGAGTGGGCAGTATCTTATAGCGAGAACATGACGAACTCCGTGAGCCAGGGCAAGGCCTACACATCCTCCGACATCGACTACACAGTCAAGGTAGAAGCTACGGATCTGGAGCCATTCACGTGGTACTACTATCAATTCACAGTATGTGGCAGTGACAACAACAGCCCAGTGGGTCGCACGAAGACTGCTCCGGCTTCAGACCAGGACGTTGGAGATGTCGGCGTTGCGGTCTTCTCCTGTTCCAACTTTCCTGTGGGCTTCTTCAATGCCTATGGCAACAGCGCACGCAAAGATAACGTCGATTATGTCATCCATCTTGGCGATTATCTGTATGAGTATGGCACAGGCTCGGAAGCACGTCCAGTGCGACCAGAGCGCGAAATCTTCACATTATACGACTATCGTGCTCGGCTGGCAACCTATCGAACTGACGAGGATCTACTTCTTTCGCACTCAAAGTATCCATGGATCCCGACTTGGGACGATCACGAGATTTCCAACAATGGGTACCGAGACGGTTCTTCAGGGCTCAATAATACTGAGGAGTCTTTCGAAGAAAATGGCCGTGTCAGTGTTGATCAGCGCAAGATGAATGCAGTTCGTGCATATTTTGAATGGATGCCCATTCGACAAGTCGACATGGACAACAATCTCAGAATTTGGCGAAGCTTCAGCATTGGAAATTTGTTCGATCTGATTATTCTTGACACTCGCAACTATGATCGTAGCATCACTGATCTGGGCTGGAACGAGGATTGTGAGTGACGATATGGTCATTTGGAGGCGTGGATGTACAGATTGGCTAACACTGCAACAGATATTCCAGAAATTATGAACGATGCCGGACGTACGCTTATGGGATCGATTCAAGAGAATGTAAGTGTCCTCGCCGCCCGTGATCGGAGCTGAACGCAGCATTGGAACTGTAAATGGTCACTCCGCTATGGAAAGGGGAGATCCCGGGCCTTCGTCCTAAATACATGAACGCCTCGTACTGACTACTTTCGTCCAGTGGTTCTACAACTCGCTTAAGAGATCGGCGTCGCGTGGCGCTACCTGGCGCTTGATTGGATCTCAGATCGTTTTCAGCACTATCAATTCCACTTCTTGGTTCGGTACTGCCTACAACACCGATGCCTGGGATGGGTACATGAGCAACAAGAACCGCACTCTCAAGACGCTTTACGACAATAACATCGGCAACAACATTGTGATGGCTGGAGACACACATGCGAATTGGGTTGCAGACCTGGTATGGCTTGATGAAAAGGACTATGACTCTGAGACAGGTGCTGGCGCATTGGGAGTCGAATTCGCTGGCACTGCTGTCTCAAGCACCTCATCTTTCGGAGCCAATACTACGCTTTGGGAATGCAACAACCAATCCCGTGCACTTGTTGCCGACAACGTCGAATTGCAATGGCAGGAGGGCTATTACCGCGGTTACTACGAGATGCAGATCTCGAAGGAGCGCGTTCTGGCCCAATACTTTGGCACTCCAAATTTGCAGACTCGCAACGGTTACGAAGTCTCGCTTGCCAACTTTACTGTCGAAAACAATGCCAATCGTTTGTCGAGGCCCGTTGGAGGTGGCGTCGTTGAGAACGGCGCGCTGCTCAATGGTGGCACAGTCACCACGAGCAACTTGACACTGGATACCAACACTGGAGAGTATTTCATCCACAACTTTACCAAGATCAATCTGGTGGCATCATGATCTAGTATCGTGTCTGGTGCGCCAAGAAACGTATCAGCAGCAAATGCCAACTTCTCTCAGATAAAGGCAACCTCGCAACTATGTAGCTAGATGGCGAGCCTGCTCAGTCTCTTTCGACGAAGCCGCGAGATGTCAGAAGATGTAATCTTCGATTCATATTGCCTGTGTCCTTCAGTGAACACGGCCCGAGCCCGTGGTGTTGGTCGATGCCAAGTCGTCTCGCTCAAAATTTGCCAGATGCGGTTCAAATTCCGTATTGCGGAACCAGAGTCGGTCAAGAATGCCGTACTGGATATACGACATTTGCGAGCACTATAGCAATTAGTCAGTAGGTCGTATATACATGATCGATAGCAGTGCCAGCAAGCCTTGCATGTCGCCCCAAAATTTGAAAAGAAATTCTGAGATCGTCATTGGACTTTCGGAACCTTTCCACGACCTGAACAGGCTATACAACGGTGCATGACAGAATTCTTGCCACAACAACTACAAGTCAACACCAGCCGCCAGAAGACTGTCACAACCTAACGATACTCATCAAGGACCCGTTGAAGCTCCGTTTTTGTCATCATGGCACCCAAACCCACCTACACTTCTGATCAAATACATCAACATTACGACCGCATTCAACTTCCAGCCGAACACCGACATGAGCCAGGTTCAGCAAGCACCGCAATCGCCCAAGGACCCAGAGGGTTGGAATACCTCTCTACACTCCAACGATACACATTAGCCAACATCCCCTTCGAGAACCTAGCACTCCACTATGCCCGAAATAAAGTCGTCGACATCGATCCCCAAATCCTCTTCGACAAAGTCGTATCCAAACAATCCGGACGAGGAGGCTACTGCATGGAAATGAATTGTCTCTTCTCCGTGATCCTTCGAACGCTAGGTTTCCAACTCTACTCCACAAGCGGCCGCGTCAGTTCCGCAGCCTCACCAGACGCCGACAGCGCAGACGACGTACATTTCCTCGGATTCGCTCACCACATCAACATCGTCACAATCCAAAACGTACGCTACCACGTCGATGTAGCTTTCGGAGGAGGTGGTCCTACAAAACCTCTCCCACTCGAAGATGGGAAAGTTCATCTGAATACACGTCCTACCCAAGAAGTCCGATTACGTTTCGACACGATTTCAGAAAACGAAAGTAATAATAAACTCTGGATCTATGAAATACGAAGTCGTCCGGAAAAACCTTGGTTACCGCAGTATTGTTTTCCGGATAATTTGGAGTTCCATCCGGCGGATTTTGAGTCGATGAATTTTTTCACAGCGACGAGTTCGACTTCGTTTTTTACGTGGATGATTTTTGTTGTGAGGAGGATTTTGGCGGAGGATGAGGAGGAGATTGTGGGGGAGTCGGTGATGATGGGACGGAAGATGTACAGGAGGGTTTTGGGGAAGAAGGTGGTTGAGGTGGAGTTTAGGACGGAGAGGGAGAGGGTGGAGGCGCTGGAGAAGGAGTTTGGGATTCTGTTGAATGAGCAGGAGAGACGGGGGATTGTGGGGATGGCTTCGTCGATAGGGTGATGATGAAGCTCGATGTTTTTCCTTACGCTATCGGTACTTTGTGCTGGATCGCACACTTATGACAGAGGCACGGGTGAAGTCTTGCTAGCAGTGCATACTTCGTGTATATTCAACTATGGGCTCGACTTGCTACGAGACAAGCTTTCTTCATACTGGACATATTGCTCAACTGAAGAGCTAGGTCTCTGGTTGTTGTTCCGTAATTGAGTCATCGCCTTTAGTCGAAGGACCTCGAGATTCTTCCGAGGGTCTGTATTGGAACTCAACGATGCTCTCCTCTCACACTTAGTATATCGCCCAAGCTTGCTCCATGGTGCCAGTAGCAACACGATCAACGGTGCCGACGCAAGCCACCCTGCTGCAGCGAACGCCATGTGGAGCCAGTTGCCGGAAGTCGTAAACCCGATCGTAGCGTAGTCGACCACAAATATGAGCGCAGAGATTGCAGCCACAGCGGCTTGGAGCGCCCAGACCATAGCATGAAAGAGCTTTGAGCTGTACAAGAATGCCTTCAACTGAATCCGCTGAGGCGCCTGTGATGTGCGCGGGGGTGTCTGATACGTTGCCATGAATTGCAGGAAATATTTCTGGGAGTCACCAACTGTTGTGCCCTCTGCTTGATACATATCCAAGCAAGCGCTGTAAGGGTCCGGGTATAAGGGCTCATCGTCTTCCGCCTTTAGCCAGACGTGCTCCGAAATAGATCCGAGAGGTTGAATGAGGAGAATCAGAGGCATCAGTTGCCCAAATCCGATCTTGTTTTCTTGTTGGGCCAACACTGGATTTATGTCTTGCACCAATTCACGCGGTATGATGATCTGCATGCATCCAAAGATGAGGCCCAAGAGGCTGACCCAGAGGGCTGCGTTGAACGATCCCAGAGTTTCGAGTACCGTGACGACCGGCAGATACATGGCCAGTCCAATCCTGAAAGCAAAGAGGCGTCGCCGGCCCCCTAGTCTATTGTAGCTCCGAGCCATTCCAACCAGAATCGCCTCGAAGAAACAGTCGATGGGATTACGGAAATAATTGGCAAACGTGTTTCTCACTGGCATGAAGATGCCTCCCAGCTTCCAAAGGTAGCTGATGAAGAGCACCACAAACGCCCAAACAGAGTCCGGATTCACTCCGTCGCTATAAGTGGTGCCCCAGAAACATATCGCCGGCACGCCGAAGGCCGTCAGTGGCAGCTCAGGGTATGGAATCGGACCCGGGACTGGGGGTCTGACACTTATCACAGCCCAACTGTTGCTCACGGTGGGGACCAATGCCACAAGCAGCATAGCCAGAAGCGTCAGCATGCCTATGAGTCTCCACGTTAGGACTCCGCGATGGTGGTAGAGCCATGGTCGTAAAATAGTCAGGGCAGACAGATGAACGGAACTCGACATCCAGGCCAAATATATGACGATCTGAAAGTGGTAAACGCTAATAGTGCCATTCCGCAAACCGTAGAATCCAGCTCCGAGAATGGCAATTCCAGTGACGATTTGTTGGTCGCTGAGTGTGAGGATTGCTTTCCTCAGTGCGACATGTGTTCTTGGAAATCGTGCGGCTCGGGAGGGAATTTTGAGGACGAATCTGTCGACCGGACGCAAGAGGCCGTCGTCAACAAGGCCAGTGAAGTATGCAAAGAGCACGGCACCGAGGGTCAAACAGGCTGAAAGGAGGAAAGCGACCAGGATGCCAGTCCCAGCAATGTCTGTGTCTGCGCTCGTTGCCACTCCAGTTCTGATCAGCGCGGAGCAGTTTGCTGGACGCGCCATGGCCTTCTGATTACAGTCGCCAGTCTGTGCTTATCGGTGTGCTTATTTTCGCGTGGAAGGCCTGAGGCGGAATCGAGTCATGCTGTAGCCTTCTACGCCGCCGCATGATCGATCTGCTCGCTGGTCATCGGTTGTGTGGTGCCATGTTTGCGCGGTCGGGAAATCGAGAAAGATTTCGGACCGGTGCTGCGCTGTCTGTGTCAGTTAGTAACAAGGTTCAGCAGCCTTAAGGTTCGGCGAATACAGATGGCTTCAGGGGTCTGGCTCGTGGCGCGGATGCCAACTGTGCAGCACTAGCAGCGGCATTGTGCCAAGATGGTCTATGCTCGCAGAAAAGCAGTACTCGGTACGCTTGAGCCAGAAGTGAATGGACAGGCGGTGATTGATGTTTGTACAAGGTAGATCTACAGCTAGCTAACATTGCTCTACTTCAACTCTGTCAGCTCTTCGTCTAGCATCGCCTTGAAACTGAAAGGCTCAAACGCGACACCCTCGCCGATGAAGTGCTTGCTCATGGCCTCGACCCAATGCAAGCGGAGCGAATGCAACATGGCACTTGTTCCCTCCATGACAACCAACACTGCAATTGTGAGGGCAAACCAGAAAACAAAGGCAACAAAGATGACAAAAATGCCGACTGCGCCTGTGAACCCGAATGCATTCTTGAGAGTCATGGTCCACAGCACGATGGAAAGCTGCTGATGTGCCAAAGACAAGGCCCAGAGACGGAGATAGGAAGCTGTGTGAGAAACACAGTTCAGGCAGAACTCAATGGTGTGGATGACCTGATGAATCATGACTTCGCTGAATTCAAATTCCTCATGATCTTCACCGTGACCGATGTCTTGGGTAATGACAGCGCCATCGATGTCGCTCTCTGCGAAGCTGGGACGACCGGCGTCCCCATTTGCGTGGCCAGACTCGTCTTCGTCGTCCAAAGCACTGATGGTGGTAGTCTCACCAATGCCACGGTAGCCTTGAGCGCGTGCCTTGTTGTGCTCCCATCTGAGGTAGAAGGGCTTCAAGAACAACATTATCGGCACCATGGCCACAGCAAGGAGAACCAAGACAATTTGCACTCCTCCTTGTCCAGAGTACAGGGGCTCTTCGACTGTGCCCGGTGACAAGAACATGTAGATGAGCATGTTCAACAAGTTAGGTGGTTGTTGGCCGATGGCGTACCAATCTGTTGCCCACTTCCAGATAATTGTCAGGACGAGGTACCCGAAAATGCCTTGGAAAAAGACCATGCCAGGAATAAAGTTGCCCCAGATATCGATGGGAGTCTTGAAGTGTCGGGCGTTGATGTATGAAAGGCACAGAGAGTAGGTCATGTGGGCCCAACCCATGATGATGGACAGCTTCATCTTGTAGCTGTTGCTGAACAGCAGGTCGTTGTCGGTGTCATGCCATCTCCAATCCAGGCCGAACGGATATGTATAGCCTTCAACGCGATGCGCTGTGACGGTACCTCCTTTCGTGGAGTTGTAGTTTTCCGGGAAGTCCCACTCCCACATACTCTTGAACAACGGGATCTCCTTGGAGAAAGCATCGCAATAGATCAAACCGGTATACATAGAGAATATGCCCATCATGAGCATAATATAACGACCGTAGAAAGCCATCCCGAAAAGCTCGTCTTGCTTGCCACGCTGCAGTGGTTTTTCGAAGTAGATCATGGCGGCGGCGGCAAGAGTCATGATGGCTCCATGTCCAAAATCACCAAACATGACAGCGAACAGGAACGGGAAGGTAACAATGGTCGGCAGACCTGGGTTGACCTCGGTGTACTTTGCGGTACCATAGGCATCGATAATCGTCTGGAATCCGAGGGTGAACTTGTTTGTCTTGTTGAAAGTTGGCGGTGTCTTCGAAGTCTTGATCTGGTTGACGATAGTGGGCACGGTGAGGCCGGCGCGATCGTTAACATCTTGCAGTGTTGACTTGATTAGTCCGAGGTTGGAGGTCGGCGCCCATGCTTCTGCAACCAAGGTCTTGCGTGCTGGATCGTAGGAAAAGGTATTCAGCGTCTGGTAGACGCTCTTCTCCTTCTTGATCACAATCATCCATGCAGCGAGAGAGCGTCCGATTTGTGTGAGCTCTGCATCGAGAGTCCTTTTCGTATTTCCAAGAACATTGCTCAAATCCTGCAATCGGCTGTTCACCTCGTGGATCTGGTCACGACGCAATTCGCTGTTCTCGTCCACATTGTAAATGTCCGCGCCCAAGCTCTCCGAGATTTTCCTGATCTTCGCAATGATTTCCTTTCCGTGTGCGAATATGACAAAGACATTCTTGTGCACCTCCTCGTTCTTCTCTGGGTCGAGAATAGCATCTGGGATTTCGGACTGGTTCATATAGAGATTGCCGCGCAGCGTGCGCCAAAGAATACGTTCAAAGGCACCCATACGCTCGCGAGGGATGACACCAGCAACGAAGCCAATGTTCATCACACTGAAGCTCTGTTGTCCACCTTCGGCATGTCCGTTGGCGTTCTCAACATCCCGCAGAAGTGGCGCATTGTCTGACGAGTCGATAGACTGGCGGATCTCCTCAGTCTGGCCACGAGCACGATCAAAGAAACCGCCTGCCTCTCGTAGCACCCATCGCCACTCCGTGAGCTCGGTCTCGCGCTTTTTCAAGGTCTCGTAGCTCTCGTTCAAGCTCTGAATGCGCTGCTCCAAGCTCTGGCTGCGGTCGGCAAGCTCATCGATCTCCGAAGCGGAGGGCGCAGCAAAGGTGTTGCTGAATTCGTAGATGGAACGCATCTCAATGCTGTTCTTCTCGATCTGCGAGCGGAAGTAGTTGAGCTGGCGTTCGACATTGTCCAGGCGGCGAATCTCCTGAGTAAAGGTACGCTGGAAGGCAGTTGTTTCGGGATTAAGCTACTCATAGTCAGTAGGTGAGACTGTCATGCATTCTCCACTCTCGTACATCGCGGAACTGCATCACGCCCAGCTCTCCGAGAGCAGAGACGACCTCGCGCCCGATCTCGTTGGCCACATAGAGCTGCGTCAAGGTCATCTCCTGCGACCGGAAGAGGGATTCCTTTTTGCCCGCCATGGCTGCTGATCTCCTCCGTGGGCTACGGAAGGGACGATGAGATGGGGTGGATGGGAGGTGGTGGTGTTGAGGCGACGTGCAAGCAGGCTAGGTGTAGCCTGGCCTGGCGGATGATGCGTTTCATGCCAATCACGTGATGTTGTGTGCCTCAGGCTGCAACACAGTACAGCTCACGCACCTGCTTCCGTACCGCAACTTACTGCGACTCTGCCATCCGCTGTTCACTCATCAACCATCGCGCTCCATGTCCTGCACAGACCGATCGTACTGAACAAGCCAGCTTATCGTCGACCATGACTGCTGGGGTAGCGACTTCCTGAAGCGGTATATCGGTGCACAACTCCGTGCACGAGGTCTGTCGGAGGGCAGTACCGACAGCATCGACAGCATCGTCTCTCACGTGCAGCTTCACAAAGCGGAGGATCAGACCAGACGATGCATTTCACAGAGTGTGCAGAGCGAGTCGCTTGAATTGACACGACGCGGGTGGCAGCACTCCGCATTGCACAACAGAAGTGGCCAGGCAACACCACACTGAGCCGGCACAATTCAGCCACGAGCGAGATATCATAGAATTTGCGACTCAGTCGAATATGTCGCGAATCAGACGCGTTGACTAACGTACTTAGCGGCCACTCCGGATAGCTCGCAGCATGGATGGCAAGCATTCGTTATTACACTTGCACGCGTTGCGCGCACTCGTTCGCCGCAGCTGCATCAGGTGGGGTGTCGCAGTCCAGCTCTGCCTCGGCGACCTGATACGAGCATCCTGCAAACATAAAACCCAACTTGTGCACGCACACTAGACGATGTGAGCAGCTTCTTCAATTTGAATCTATTCCTTCTGATTGTCAAGTCAATCACCCAGTTGTGCACCCCATTCTCTCCCTTTTCGCCCTCGTCGCCCAGCCTAGGACAGCGAGGACGCCACACATACTACTAGCATATGGTCTTGGACCGATTAAGATCGATACTGAGGCATTTGAATCCTTCCACCATGGCAACAGCAGAAGTGCTAGACAAAGTTGACATCCTTGGCCCCCAGCCGAATCAAGTGTATGTCTCAACGCTGCTGTGATTTGGAATGTGTTTATTGACCTGTGTGCAGTAATCTTCAAGCAGACTTTGACAAAGTCGAGCCAGCTCCTCCGCCCTTCGATCCTGTTGCGTTGAAAGAAAAGTACACAGCGGAACGCGACAAACGACTCCAGCATGGCGGCGGTATTGATCAATACCGTCTCATCGAAGAGAAGGGCCAGTTCTCAGGCTACCTCAAAGACCCGTGGAGTCAGCCCTTCGAACGAGATCCAATCACTGAAGTCGACGACGTGGTGATCATAGGCGGAGGGTATGGCGCACAGCTTGTTGCAGTGCGCCTGATCGAAGCAGGTGTCTCTAACATTCGTCTCATTGAAAAGGCTGGCGATTTTGGGGGCACCTGGTACTGGAATCGTAAGCACTCCTCATAGCCTGGAGAGTTTTATAAGATTACTAACGTAGCGGCAGGGTATCCTGGAGCACAATGTGACATTGAATCGTACATCTACATGCCGCTCCTCGAAGAGCTCGGCTATATGCCTACAGAGAAGTACGCCCGAGCTAAAGAACTTCTCAAACACTCTGAGATGATCGGCCGTAAGTATGGACTATACGACCGCACGCTTTTCCAAACAGAAGTACACGAACTACACTGGAACGAGGACTCGGCAACATGGTCAGTCAAGACAAGCCGCGGGGACGACATTCGAGCACGTTTTGTTATTCCTGCTGCAGGCCCACTGCATCGTCCCAAATTGCCTGGCGTGAAGGGCATCGAAGACTACAAAGGCCATAGCTTCCATTCTTCTCGTTGGGATTACAACTACACGGGCGGTGATAATTCTGGTGACCTACACAAGCTCGGGGACAAGCGAGTCGCTGTAATTGGCACAGGCGCTACAGCAGTTCAAATTGTGCCCAATGTGGCCAAATACGCCAAGGAGCTCTATGTCTTCCAGCGCACTCCTTCTTCGATCGATGTCCGTGGCAACCGCCCAACAGACCCAAATTGGGCCGCGAGCCTAAAGCCTGGTTGGCAAAAGGAACGCATGGACAATTTCAACATCATCGTCAATGGTGGTGTGGTGGAAGAAGATCACGTTCAAGATGGGTGGACTGACATCCTACACAAACTTCTCGCAAGGCGAGCTGCGGACATCACGGACCCAGAGAAAGCAGCCACCCAGCGTCAGCTGGCCGATTTTGAAAAGATGAATGAGGTGCGGGCGCGTGCAGACTCGGTGGTGACGAACAAGCAGACCGCCGAAAGCCTCAAACCCTGGTACAATCAGCTTTGCAAACGCCCATGCTTCCATGACGAATACCTCCAAGCATTCAACCAGGACAACGTCCACCTGATCGACACCGAGGGCCTAGGAATTGAGCGCATCACGGAGAAAGGTATCGTGGCCAATGGCAAAGAAGTCGAGGTCGACTGCATCATCTACGCCACAGGGTTCGAACTGGCCACGGACTGGAGTCACAGAACCAACATGGAAATTTATGGCCGAAACGGTCAGACAATCACAGACTGCTGGTCTACTGGCGCATCAACTCTTCACGGTTGGACGACACGAGGATTCCCGAATTGCTTCTTCGTATCAATTGTACAAGCTGCTCTAACTCCGAACTTTGTCCACGTCACTGGAGAGCAGGCGACACACCTCGCGTACGTAGTCTCAGAAGCTATGAAGAAGAACGCTCGAACAGTGGAGCCGACACGCGAGGCCGAGGATCAGTGGGTGGCGACCATTGAGAAGCTTGCACTTCTGAGAGCAAGCTTCTTGCAGGAATGCACGCCTGGATACTACAACAACGAGGGTACTCCAAGCAAGACAGGAGCTCGCAATGCAAGTTATGGTGGAGGCTCCCCGGCGTTCCTGAAGATTTTGGAAGATTGGCGAGCCGATGGCAAGATGGAAGGTCTCGATCTGAAGTATTTCGAAGACAAGTCCGCATGATGAATGCGCTTGATACAGGATTGAAGTAGATTTCCTCTCCAGAACGAATATATGATCCCCCTCTCAACGATAAACTTCCACTCAGTTGGCCATCATCAACTTATACCGTTCTCGCCCCTTTCTCCACTCGTTCTTTCCCCCCTCCACCTGCTGTCCATTCGCCGCAGCTTGACAATAACTCCCTATCCCGTCAGCAACCCTTTGTCTATCAGCCAGTATTCGTGCAAGCAATCCTCTTGCTGGTATCCGCCCAACTGGCCAAAAATCTAAACACTGTGAAATAAGTCGCAACAATTCTGGCGAATATCTTGCCCTTGCTCTCCGGTCGGGAGCATAGTAACTCGCTCGGCCCCCGTAGTACTGTTTTTGATCACCTATCGGGGTCTCATTGACAAACTCTAGCATCACCAAGCCCATGGCCCATACGTTCGTGTGGGATAGGATTTTCTCGGGTTGGACTTGCCCGTGCGGTCCGCGGCCTTTGATGTTTATCTTCTGTTCAGGGGCCAAGAAGGGTGGTGTGCCAGTGTGTTGCATGGTATGTGGATTCGTGTCATCGTATTGAGAAGTCTCGATTGCGAGTCCAAAATCTGCTAGTTTTGCTTCTGGGTATGCTGGGAAATTGGTTCGGTTGGGGAGATCGAGGAATATGTTTTCTGGTTTGATGTCTCGATGTACTATTTGTCGCTGGCTAGGGTCACCATACGAGTCTTCCATTGCCACGCATTGTTGAGCGAGTTTTTCGAAAATGTACCAAAGTATAGGCTCTGGCACTCGTTCTGGTGATTCACATTGGCGTTGTAGGTCCATGAGGTCGCCGAATGGACAGTATGAAATCTTGTACTCGAATGTGCAGGGTTTCCAGGTACAGTGACGAATTCGGACGAAACTGTCTTGATCCTTTTCCCAACACTTCTTCTGTAGACAAAACTCCCTTGGTACGAAGATGCCATCGACTCCCTGTATCCAGTGTCTCATATTGCTGTAGTTTTCAGGCTCTATCACATCACGCTTGAGAACGTATCGATCCACGAGGCGTCCAGCTTGATTGTATGCTACCCACAGAGACAGTTTATTCCCCTTGAGTGGTGCAATGTTTATTGCTTGTGTCCAGATCTTCCCCTCATCTGCATCTACGAAGACGGAGTTGGTGTTTTTCACGCTAGCGGGTGCCATGCGAGCGACAAATTCCGGACTGCCGCAGTAATTCTTGAGCTGTTGCAAGCGCGGATTCCAAAGCTCGAGATAGTCGTCATATGTTGCGACATCGTCCCAAATGCGTTTGAAGATGTGGTCCAACTTGTATTTGACGTACCCATACGTAAGCTCAGAGAAGATTCGACTGACTGTCTGCAAGCAAAACATGTAGCTCTCTTGGACCCGCATGTATGCCTGAAGCTCATTGACTTGCTCGTCGTGTAGGGCGTCAACAGGCCAAGTCAGCATGTTTGGCCATTTCCCTTCTTCCCAGTCTCCACCCTTTTCCATGTTGTGGCAAATTGAATCAGCATCCAGAGTGTAGGCCAAGGCGTCCTTTGCCTTCTTAGACAAATCTGCGAAGTGGCTGCGATCCTCAGGCGTGATTGACTGCTCCCATCGTTGCTCGGCTTCGTCTCTATAGCGTTGTAGCTTGGGTCCATCGACGGTTTCTAGCGCCCAATTCAGGTGCTCTCGGAACGCATTGAATTCTGCGTGTTGCGACATGGCTATGGCTCAGAGCAATGTCGTATTCTTGCACTTGTGTTATCGTGCTCATATTCGAGTACCGTGAGTTCTTCGGAATCGGGATCTATCAATCAAAAGGCTTTGTGCTTTGTGATGTCCAAATCCGGCCTGGCACAAAAGCGTAACCAAGAACAACCATTCGTGCAAAGATGAAAGAAATTGATTGAATACTGAGCCCCATATCGATTCATGCCAAGAATTGGAGTGCATCTCCGCAGCTGGCTGTCTAACTACGAATCGGTGGTCTTGCCAGGAGTGTGCAGTACGAAGTGCAAGACAAAGTGGCAGAACCGCGGACATGTTCACCGTTTCACGAGGTGGGATCAACTCCGCGAAACCGTCAAACCCTGCAAAAAGTCGTTGGCAGCATCCTCATCGTCAGTCGTAGTGAGTGAGGTCACTTGAATATGCGCGGCCTCACCGGCATCCAAGTCCGTTGCTGGAAAGCTTTCCTGGGCAGCTTGTACAGCGCGCGCTTGGTCTGGGAAGAACGTATCGCATGCGACAGTATCGAGATACTGCTTGCATCGAACAATCTTCTTCCCGTCCTCAGTAAACTCCATCATCCAGATCACTTCCATCACAACTTTCTCGAATGGAGCGCCCAACAGCTCTTCGGCATTCTCAAGTTCCAATTGATACCACAGCCAAGCTTTACGCTTTTTGGGATCGATGACACTGTCCAAGAGACGCTTGTCGGCTTCGATAGATAGTCTGTCAAGCTGAGAGCTGAAGTAGTGCGTGTAGGTCGGGTTGTCCAGCTCGCCAACTGGAATATCGTGCGGTATTTCGTCTTGCAAGGGCGCATAGGTCGCTTCAAAATCAGCTGCCAGATATTGATCGCGGGCCTCGTTCCCGAGAGAGGCGACGAAGCCCAGAGCCGTCTCTTCGATGGTTGCGTAAAGTTCTTGCATCTTTAGCTCCGTCAGGGCATAGATTTCTCAATTCCTGTTACTTTTCTCAGTGCAATCTATTTGTCGAAGACGCTCAAAATATTCAATCCGTGTAGCTTATTGACGGCTTATTGACAGCTTCTTGCGGTTTTCGCTTTGTGCTCATCTCCACCTTGGGGCAACCCGAGCATCATCTTGTGAAACTAGCCACGCGTCAAAGGCGTGGCTCGCGACGACTCTAGCCATGGGCTATCGCACGGTGCCGCATGGCCGGCCTGCGGGAAGCCTGTGAGGTGATGACGCGTGGAGGTCGTGTTTGCTATGGCACGTGCAAAGGTGGAAGGTGGAGCTGATGTGGGTCTATACCACACGCGCTAGGCAGGGGACCTACGATCTTCCATCACATGCCGAAGCAACATAACCACATAGACCATCGCGCGCAAAAGCACATCCATCTTACTACCAGCACGCACATCCGAACTTCACACACCACACTCAGAAATACAGCGACAACCCACCATGCCTGCAGGAGGTACAGTGCATCAGCTTTGCATACGCGGCACACGCCGACTGACGTGCTGCAGAACCGCCGCCAGGCACACCACTTGCGCCAAGTGTTGAGAAAGCGTACTACCGCAAATGTATTCAGTTGAAGCGCCGCCTTAACGAAGTTGAAGCTGCCAACGACGACCTCAAAATCAGACGAATGCGACTTGACCGATCCATCATGAAGATGCGCCTAGAGAGAGCATTCTTGTTAGACGAGCTTCGAAAGCGCGCAGAGCCGAACATTGACGGCAGCGATGGCAGTGGCGACGAGGGAATGCAGACACCGCCTCCAGACAGGCCATATCGAGACAAGAGACGCCGACAACAGTCGAGCTCACATGGGCAAGGCGCGGCGGCGCCATCCAACACGTTCCAACACGTGCAGTACGCACCGCCAGGTGCTGGTATGTCAACTGAACCCCAAACAACTGCGCCAATGCCTTTAGTGCAAGGGCCGAATGGACAAATGGTCCATGCTAACGCGATGTTGGAAGATGGACGATTCGCATACGTAGACCCCGCCCCAGCACGTACGCTGCCCAGTCAAGGCTCCGCGCCTGCCCTTCCACATGGCTCCCCATATGGGCCACTCCCTACTGGCATACCTAGTGGCACTAGCCAGGCGAACGGCGAGGCAGGAGGAGAGACAGCGGAGGGAGTGAACGACGCACAAGAGAACGGAGACAGACCTGCAGAGGCTGAGGCTGCCCGCGGAGCAGTTGGCTTTTCTGCCATCAACTCATAGCCTCGGGCAAGAGCATGACCGATGGAGTCGGACGGATGTACTTTTATTGGGGTCATGGTACCCATAGCATTGGGACGGCGCAGAGGTCACGTCGCCAGAGAGGCCATACGGGCACGTGGGTGATCATCATTTCACGATTAATCGGCATGCGGGAGAGAGGAGCTGGCGGCATGGCGTCTCTACCGAAGAGATCTGAGCATAAAGGTTCACTGGGCAATGCGCACCACAGCCGCCATTTTCAGTGCTTCGTTTGTGGCCGACATTGCCAACATTAGGACGGCTGATAAGCATCACATTTGGCTGTGATTGATATTTCAGTGTCTCGATACATGTTGCAGAACGGAACAGGTCTGTTATCAATTCTGCGAATCCGCTGGCGTACCTGCAGGAAGCGAGCTTTAGAACGACATCGTTCTGGAGTCTCAATCTAGGACATAGCCACAGAGGCAGGCTGCGGGACAGGGTCGGAGCACAAAGTCAATGCAGGAAGCATTCACATAGTCACGAAGACGCTCGTTTCCGCAGAAACACATTGCTCCAGTGCAGTCTACTCTCGTATCAAGACGCCGACGACATCGTGTTTTCTAGCATTGTAGCCTTCGTGCATTCAGATCACTTTCTTGAAGCAGGTGGATCGAACTCTGCAACTACGTCTCATGTGAAAGATCGATCGCCCAGTTCAATACACAGTTGCGTAGAGGGCGCAGCACCGTCATCTTGCCCTTGCTTGAAAGCGACTAGCCTGCTGCTGGCAAACTTGTTCAAATAAAGCCAAGATTGGACCAAAGCAAGGCAAGGGTTGGTGGGCAATGCTCCCGTTGTCGTTCGGCCAGCTGAACGCGAGTTCACTCAATGACGGCGCGTGCCAGTATCTTGAGTGACAGCACATAATGTCGATATGTCGGGTGAAGACGGCCAGGCAAGGTCAGGTCGGAAGGACGCACCGCGCCGAGACTGGGTCTCGGACCAGCAGTGGAGAGAGCCATCAGCTACCCAGCCTCACCACGAACATGCCTGCATCAACTTTCAACATGTCATAGTCATAGATTGCTCACTTCGATACCGGTAGTACCCCATTTAACAATTTTCGAGCTTCTGCACATTTCACTCCCTATTCTCATTTGTCTATTGGACAGTGCGATATGCTTTCGTAACTGACTCGGCATGAACCGACGTGTAGTCACTCTGCATGCTCACTAGCTTGGATCCTGCATTGGGCTGGACAGTTCTGCATTGGCTTGTCCTCTTGGGCTAGAAAGGGCTGGTAATCCACACAGACCGCCATCCGCGCGAACACGCATTCTTCCGAACTAGACGCCCAAGGCGTAGCATTGCCGACCCACCATGGCAAGATCACCAGCTTGGTCATAGTCTGTCAAGCACTGGAACGATGAACGATTCTGGCATCTTGCGCTCAGCCAGTGGCTCCTTCCATGTTAGTTCTCGGCCGCCCTCGCGAGCATGGAGCGATTCTACCGAACGACCAGAGTCATCGCATTCGACGGTGGTGGGAGGACCAAGAAGCATCAGTCAAGAGATCGAACACATAAAGAGGTTGATCACGCGTGCCGAAAGCAACCGGCAGCAAATTTCTGGTAGCATAACCGCTGTGGTATTCAGGAACAAGAAACAGGAGCCTGTGGTGAAGGAGCACATATTCCATGAGCTCGATGCGCTGAAGAGGAGAATTAAGTATGAACAGCAACAAGCTGCAGAGAAAGCGAAGGAACAGGAGCATGCGCTAGTTAGGAGGGCGAGCCAGATTGATCCTGGGGCTGAGAGTGAGAGTGAGGTTGAGAGCGTGCTCGACGAGCGCGACGAAGAGCTAGTGAAAGCGACTGAAGCCCTGAAGGTTCAGCGGGAGAGGTTCGAAAGCCTTCTGGAGAACGCTGAAGAGCGTGTGGATCTGTTGACAGGGCAAAGAGATGCCTTGCATCTGGAGAAGGCGCACTTGGAAGAGACCTTTCAGAAAGACAAGGATCGACTGGAGCGTATACTGACTGACGAGCGGAAGAGACTACAGACGGAGAAAGCAAAGCTGGAGCAGGAGCTGAAACAAGAGAGAAACAACCGCGACCATGTCTTACAGAGCGCGGAAGAGCGACTGGATCGTTTGACCGAGGAGAAGGAGATTGCGAAGGCTCGAACAAATCATCTCATAGAAGAGCGAGATCTTTTGAGATCGGAGCTAGAGAAATTGGCCACTGAGACGGGCAAGCTGGAAGCTGATGTCGTTCGCGAGAAGGAGAGGCTCAAGGGTGAGCTTGGCGATACGAAAGCGAAGCTAACACGAGCGACGAAGGAGAAGACTTCGCTCAACAACGAGCTGGAAGCAACTCGGAAATGGGTTGAAGAGCTGAACGCGAAGATCGAAGATGGTGCGCGGTCCTTGCAGGAGAAGTCAAAGGCCTTTGACGATCTCCGAACCGAGAAGCGAAGCACAGATGTCGCACACAAATCTGCTCAGGAGGAGATCTTACGACTGCACGCGCTCAAGGCGGATGTCGAGGCTTCACTTCGGGACACTAGCGCGAAGCTCTCAAAGCTGGAACGTGAGAACAAAGACACTGCTGCATACCTGGAGAAGTTCACTGCTGAGCGTAGTGACGCCGAGAAGGCTTTGCAGGAGAAGCTCCAACGGGCCACCGGCCGCTGCGATAGTCTGACTGCTGAAGTGGGCCAACGGGAAAAGCTGAACATGGACCTAGAACGGAAATTAGGCGCAGTCGAGACCAAGCACGAAACGGCCACGAAACATGCCGTCGACCTTGGTCTCAAGTACAAGGAGGCCACGAAAACCGCTGACGAGCTCAGAGCCACGCATGAGATGGAACTTGAGCGTGTCCGTGCCGAAGGGGCTGCCAGACTTAAGGAAAGTGAAGATCAGCACGCTTACGATAATGCAGAGCTCAAAGCTGAGCATTCGGATCAAATGGATCAGCTACGCAGAGAACACGGCCAGAGCCTTCTCGCTAGCCTGCGGACTGAACGCGAATCAGTGCAGAAACAAGCTCAGGTGGAGGTAGACGGTGCCAAAGCTGCTCACGCCGAACAGCTTAGAACCAAGAGCGCTGAGTTGGACGAGGTCAAGACTAGCTTAGAGGAACTACGCAAGAAACGTGACGACTTGCAGGGGGAGGCATCTTCCTTACGTAACGCGGTCGAAGTCTTACAGCAGCAAAAAGGCGAGATCGCACAAGCCAGTGAGAAACGTCTCACTGATGCCGAGGCCTTGCATGCCGAGACGGTGCAGCAAGAAAGGACGAAGGCCCAACAAGAAATCTCTGAATTGCAACGACAACTGCAAGAGAAACAGACATCTCACGAACAGAGTTTGATCTCAGTCAAGTCTGAGCACGAGGCCGAAGTACAGCAGCTGGTGGCGAAGTATACGGAGGCATCTAGTGCAGCTTCGACCGCGGCGGAACGGAAAGTATCGGAACTTGAGGAAGACCACAAGAGGATAGTGGCGAGGCTGAAAGACGAGCACGTAGCCGCTCTCGAGGGCAAGACCACGGAGCATAGCAAGGCGCTGGCTGACTTGGTCGCTGAGCACGAGCAGGACCGGCAGAAAGCTCTGGCAAGGCACGAGGAAGCAGAAACAAAGCTGCGTGAAAAGCTCGAGGAGGCGACCTCTTACTCAACAACTGCTGCTGCGACCCATGAAGAAGCCTTGGCGGAGCTGCGCGCGGAACATAGCAATGAACTTGAGAGCCTGAAAGCTCAGCATCACGCACAACAGCAAGCTAAGGAGAAGGACGTGAGCGACCTGAAGGAAGAGCTCGCTCGCGCTCACGAACAAGCCCTGGAGAAAGTGCGTGCGGAGCATAGCGACGTGTTAACTAGGCTTGAGGCTGAGCATCATGAACAACAGCACGCTCAGGACAAAATCACGAGCGATCTGAAGGAGGATCTTGTCCGACTGAAGGCTGAGCATTTGTCGGCCGTGAATGCAAGCCGCGAGAACAGCGAGAGCGGTAAACGTGAACTGGTTGCCGAACACGACAAATTGACCCAACAGATCCGTGATGCTCATGCTGAAGAACTGCAGCAGGCTCGACTCAAAATGGCAGCCGAAATTGAGGACCTCCAAGCCAAACATGCAACGGAAAAGGACCAATTGCGCCAAGAAGTAGAAGACGCGTTGTCGCGCGTGGGCAAGGCACAAGCAGCCCACGATGCTCTCATCGAAGACTTGCAAACCAAGCATAGTGCTGAAATGAAAGCTGCCAATGCTAGCCTGTCTGATGAGGCCACTCGACATCAGCAGACAGTCGCTGCCCATGATGCAACACTCGTTCGACTCCAGGCGGAGCACAGTGACGCGGTTGAAACAATCAAGTCTGAACATTTCGCGCACATCGATGCCATCAAGACCGCGACACAGGAATCTATGGAACGTGACCATAAAGCCGCGATTTTGAGGCTTACTCAGGAACACGAGGAACAAATGGCTAGACTGCATGAGCGATCAAACAAATCAGATCGTGATCGCGAAATGGATCATCGTGCCGAGCTGGCAGAGACGCGTCAAAAGGGTGAGTCACAATTGCAAGATCTTCGTGATGAGCACAGTAAGGCACAGGCAGCTGCAGAGTCCATGCACAGAGAGGCTCTTCACCAATTGCAGACTGGCCATGATCAGCAGCTCAAGATACTGGCCAGCCAGCATCAACAACGATTGGACGATCTGCGTATAACCCTTACAGAACGGCAGAGTAAGCGTGAGCAAGAATTTGAGGCGAGCAAGAAGGCTGCGGCAGACGACATCGAGAGGATGCGTCAGGACAACACGAAAGCACTGGAGATTGCGCGAGCCGAAGGCGGATCAACACTTGAGGCAAGATTGGCAGAAGCAGCAGCAAAAGCCCAAGTTGAGATCACGACAATGAAATTCGAGCACGACAAATCACTTTCAGAGGCACAGCATGAGCTTGAACGACTTCGAAATGAGCACGAACAGGCGCTTGCAAGTGTCAGACTTGCACTAGAGGGGGAACTCGACGCTACAAGAAACATGCACCGCAAGTCTGTTGATGAACTGCAAGCGACTCTCAAGGTGCAGCTCGAGGAGGCAAAGACCAGTCACACCCGAGCGATTGCGGAGCACGACAGCGCGTGGGACAACAAGCTGAACGAACTGAAGGAGGAACACACACAGTCTTTGGCTGAGCTGCTTTCCAATAACGATGCATCTGCTGCTTCGAAGCTTCAGGAGCTGGATCAGCTACATGCAGACGCAATATTGAAGGCGATCAATGAGGCTCGCCGTGACGCTGACGAAAAGGCTGCAGCTGCCGAAAAGCAACACCAGATTGCTCTTGAGACCGCAGTCCAAAAGGCGCGGTCTGGGAGCCAGGCTGAAGTCCGGAATCTGAAGAAGCGTCATCAAGATGCCATGGCACATATCCGTGAAGCAGCTGAGAAGGCGTCAGGAAGCCAACTTCGGGAGCTGGAACGTACTCACCGTAAAGATTTGGAGTTGGCACTGAACGAGGCGAATGAAGCTGCTGAACGCGATCGTGACCGCCTCCTCGCCTCGCACGAGGCGGCTCTCACACAGGAGCGCGCTCGCACTCTGGAAGCCCAGCGATCAGAGATGGCACGCCTCACCGAGCAACATCGTGCCAGCTTTGCTGATTTCGAAGCACGTATGCGCCTGCAGAGAGAGAGTGAGGGAGCGTCCCGAGAAGCCGCATATAAAGCTGAAATCGAGGCTTTGCAGGCCAGACTTGATGCTACAATGTCTGGCCAGGCCGAAGCGGAGCGGTCTCTTGCTGCTCTCCGCCAACAGCTCGTGACTGCTGATAAACGCATTGCGGACGCCAAATCTGGCAACGAGGAACAGATCGCGGCACTTGTCAGCGAGAAGGACGACTTGACTACGCAATTAGAGCAAGTCCAATCATCGCTGCGTGAACTGCAGCGTAAGCATTCTGGGGGCTCTGCCACCCCTCGAGCGTCAGTCGCGATCCGCGAAGAAGTTGCAGAATTGGTTGCGCAGGTCAATACGCTTGAAGAAGAACGCTCAACCATGCAGGCCATGCTGAAAAAGAGGCAGGAGGAGAAGAACGAGGTCTCGCGGCAGAACGAATTTTTGGTCAAGGAGCTAGAGATGCTGCTTCAGCAACGATCTAGGCCGAGAGAAAGTTCAAGAAGCTCTTCAGATGCCCTAGTGCAGACCGAGGCCATGACTGTCGAGCCCAAAGCAGATATGGCTTCTTTCACGCCGATCAAAGCCGCACGCCGCAACACGAGCTCGTCGAGGCCAATGACACCTTTAAGTCCGGGCCTCAGACAAGCTCGTGCGGACGTTGAAGCAGCATGGCAATCTCGTTCTTTTGAAGACTATCTCGACAATGCCCGAGCGGAGCTTTCAGAACTCGGCAGTGTGATCAGTGCTAACGAAGCCTTGTTCGCGCGCAAAATCGATGAGCATGTCAGTGGACTCCAACGGGCCAAAGATGATCTGCAGGCAGATTACAACGCTAAAGTCGCAGCACTCGCGAAGGACAAGGACACGATGGAGCAAATAATCAGTTCCGAACAGCACGCTCAGTTCGTGAAAGACCGCAAGAAACTTATAGCGAAATATGGTGCAGACTTTCAAGATCCGGCCGAACGTTCGGCAATGCTGACTAGCTTGCCCATGGACACTGCTGTCGCCCTTCGAACAGCTGAACAAAAGCTAGTCGACGATTACAACAAACGCATCACGAAACGCAAGTCTCAGATAGCTCTGAAGCATGCTGAGGAGTTTCAGAACATCACACGAGACTACGATCGTCGGGTGTCCGTACTCTTGAACACCAGGTCAAGGCTAGAAGGAGATTTGTCTGTGGACCCATCGAAATTTGAAGCGGAATACGGAGACATCACGAACAAGTCTGAACAGCTGTTCGCCGAGCGCAAGAGCAATATTGGCGCTCCACGTGCAGCCAGAAAGAGCAACGACGTGCCGGTTCTCAGTCGTCATGCGAGTATGCAAAGTCAAAGTTCCCCCCATTTACCATTCAAAGATCTGGAGGTCGATCGCGCGAGGCCGAGAACGCGTGAGCGAACGAGTAGTCCTCGCACCGAGCAATCTCTCCCGCGATCGAGCTCAAGGCCACGAGAATTTTTCCCGGGCAGTAGAGATTCTCCAGAAGCAACTTCACAGCCCATGAAGGCTCGTCGCGGCTCAAACAAGCACCCACCTGTACCTCAGCACTTCCTGATGCGCACCAAGGAGGCCGCTGACTTCTTCGCTCCACCAAGAGTCGTCTCGGATGCTTCGCCAGAGCCGAATGTTCCACGCACCCCACGAGGCAGACCGCAGAGCAGAGCCGATTCCAGAATTAATCACTCGCTGGGTTATGAGCCTTCTATGACAGAATCGCAACAAGCTGCATACGCTGACCGAAGGATCGTTTCCCTCCAAGAAAAGTCTCCCAGTATCTTACGCAAAATCAAGGACAAGATTTCGCCAGTGAGCTCTAGACCAAGCAGCTCATCCGGCAGGCCTTCTTCTTCATCTGGGAATACCCCGTCCAAGTCACATTCTTCGTCTTGGAGACCCCATATACACAAAAGATCGAAAAGCAGACACTTGTCCAGTGGAATGATCTACTACAACGACCCCGCGAAACATCCTCCACCAACCACATATCACTCATGATTTTGATTTGTTGACATAGCGCGGCGCTGGTGGGAAGCTCGGGATAAAAATGTATTCATGTCTGGACGATACCAATTTCTTATTTTGACTTAGTCTACGACATTATGGGCAGACAGTATTACAGCTTCGAGTTCCCTCTGTAACAATCAGTCAATTCGAGCTCAAAGCTAGCTTTCCATAGCAGATAAACGACACGACATACTTACGGCAACACTGCAATACATTCAATCTCCACATCTGTGCCCAATGGAAGCTGTTTGGCTGCCACACATGTTCGGCAAGGCTTGTTCTCGCCCCAGTATTGCTTGTAAACCTGGAAGGCATCAGTCCTCACTTATCACGTAGACTGCATGGATTATTGCTGACCTCGTTCATGGCCGAGAAGTTTGCCATATCATCGAGGAAGACATTGACTTTCACCACATTCTCAATATTTGTTCCTGCGGCTTCCAGGACTGCTGTCAAGTTCTTGATGCACTGATGAGTACGATCTGCCACAGTGCCTTCGATAAGCTTGCCGGTGGCCGGGTCGACTGCTACTGAGCCAGAGCAGTAGACTGTGCCATTGGCGACGATTGCTTGGCTAAGGACGCCGGGAAGTGGCGGGGGAGCGTTCTGGGTGAGGATGACTTTCTTGTTTGCAGACATGGCGAGACTCGATCTGATCAGATTTCGGATGAAGTGATAGATATGACTGGAAGCAGGTCTTGAGCTATATACATGTAGCTTGCCCGTGTATCGTGTAAGGCGTGCAGCTGGCCGGCCGAAAAAGGCCCGCTTGGCCAGAGGTCGCTGCAGAGCTGCAAAGCTGAGCAAGCTTGGCGTCGTTCTTGCTACGCCGTTCATCAACACATCGAACAACAAGAAAGTGGTATCGCTTCTCAAAGCCTTGTTGTCAGAGGGCAAGTATTGGTGTTGGCCTGAGTTGATGCCTGGCGGATGTGCTGTTGTCCGTCCAATCAACCGCGATGGCAACAACCTGGTCCGCAGTTTCAGTCAGCACCTGGACAGATTCCAAGTAAAGCAACATGGACTGATCAAGAACCTCACCATCCCTAGCGCCAAGGACGATCACGAATGCATGTCTTAAGATGCTGTTCACGGCCGCGTGGATGGCAGGATGGTCGTACGTCTCTCACTAAGGTGGATGCCAGCCGCAGCAGTGACGACCTCTGATGCGCCCCAACTTGGCCTGAAAAGCTTCATGACCATCCACGGCGATATCAACCACTGTCCGTCAAGACGCCCGTCGGATCAATTCGACCTTTCACTAGAAACCTCACAACTTGCGCGCATATTAATGCGATAGCGGTGAGTATGCAATAGCATGACTGGACTTTCTAATGCAGTATCGTTCGACGGCATATGTGATACACCAGCATGATCGGTGCAAAGCAGGGCTTTGTCTCTTTAATACCTTCGGCCACACCGACTTCCGCAGAAGAGCCTTTTGGACAAGAGCATGTGCACGAACGTCGATGGTCGAATGACAGCGGTCGTTCGCGGCGGCGTGGTGCTCTAAGAAATGGCCCCCTGCCTGCGCCAATTCCGGGCGAAGCATATCCCTTGTACGGAGAGCACGGTAACCAGGTTATGTCAGATCGTCCCTACAAGCAGAAGATTAAATACGTATTTCGAAACCGACAGAAGCCGTTCTTCCTGCATGTCAGAGGAGGCTGTGTTCTACTGTTCTACTATACACTCTTGAAGCACAAACTCAAAACTCTCGCTACAAATTCTTCGTCTTACTTACGGTATACCACGACCAGGCCACAACTGCAAACTCGTGCACAAACCACAGCAACAATGCGTTCCGCTTCTGCAACTCTCCTGGCGGTGGCCAGCACTTTCTTCGCCGGCGCCAACGCCTGCTTGTACTTCAACGCCACACTCACAGACACCAAGCTCTCTGTCTACAGCTGGGACGACGCCAACAACAACAACGCTACCAACCCAGAAGACATCATCTGCCAAGGACAAGACCTGGACCCAGAGAGCGACGGATACTGGAGTGTTCCTTGCGCTCGTGCCGACAACGCCACGAGCGACACTGTCTTCGACGTCTTCCTCAACAAGGACAACACTCGCTTCCTGGACGTCATCTACAAGTACTCCAACCCAGAAGCTGCTGGCCTGCAGCAAGGCTCCGGAGACCCGAACCCAGACGAATTTTACTTCAACTTCCGTGTTGGCAGCGTTGATGGAAAGTTCTTCAAGTCTCGGGAGTTCTGCGCGCAATACGATTTGTTTAGACTGCTCAAGCCGGAGGCCCTCAAGAACCCTTGCGACTCCCTGGACTCCTGTTAAGAAGCTTGGGTGGAGAGTAGAGCGAGGGCAAACGAAGGTAATGATGAGGAGGCAAGAGATTTTGCAAGAACTGCTCTGATCTCAGCACATTTCATGTATCAGAATGCACAAAATCAAACATGATTCGCTCCTTTGCACTTTGTATTGGCAAAATTAGATTCTGTACAGTGTAACACTGATTATAGGACCTGAGAAACATGTTCTCAAGCCATGGCTGCCGTTACTGTCATGAAGCTATCCCTCATCGTCCCAATCTATCTCAGTTTTGATTACCCATGCCGAAGACGCCAGTAAATAATCCGCCAACTCACAACTCAGCCGTGGTACTTTCCATCATCAAAGCCAGTGCCGGCACCCTCATACTTGCCTGGCGCCCACTTGCCATCGTCGAATCCCGTACCAGCGCCCTCATATTTTCCTGGAGCCCAAGAACCATCGTCGTTGCGCTTAGAAGGGTACTTCCCCTCGTACCATTTACCATCGTCGTAGGGAGTTCCAGCACCTTCGTACTTTCCTGGCGCCCAAGAGCCATCATCGTTGCGCTTGGCAGGATATTTGCCTTCGTGCCATTTGCCGTCGTCGTATGGGGTGCCTTCGCCCTCATACTTTCCTGGCGCCCAAGAGCCGTCGTCATTACGCTTGGAGGGGTATTTGCCCGGGTACCATTTTCCGTCATCGTATGGAGTCCCAGTGCCTTCGTATTTGCCTGGCGCCCACGAGCCGTCGTCGTTGCGCTTCGAAGGGTACTTTCCAGGATACCATTTTCCATCGTCGTATGGAGTTCCGGCACCCTCATATTTACCCGGCGCCCACGAACCATCATCGTTTCGCTTGGATGGGTATTTGCCCGGATACCATTTACCATCATCGTAAGGAGTCCCAGCGCCTTCGTACTTGCCAGGATACCACGATCCGTCATCGGCTCGCTTTGGGTGATATTTTCCGTCGTCGAAACCGGTTTCTGCACCTTCGTATTTGCCTGGGTACCATTTGCCGTCGTCAAAACTGGTGTTGCCGCCTTCATATTTGCCAGGCGACCAGCTGCCATCGTCGTTGCGCTTTGATGGGTGGTATTTGCCATCGTCGAAACCGGTGCCAGGTCCTTCGTACTTGCCAGGAGCCCACTTGCCGTCGTCAAGGCCAGTGTTGCCGCCTTCGTATTTGCCTGGGTACCAAGAGCCATCATCGGCAGGCTTTGCTGTAGGGAGAGCGAATGTGGTGGCTGCCGCGAGGGCGAGGAAGGTAAGTGCGTACTGCATCTTGTTGTATATTACTATGATTTTTTGTTGAGAGAAGCGACAGATTTGACTGTAAGGAAATGGTTGCTGTGTTGTGGATGCTTGTGGTAGATGTGTTGATGGAGTCTGCAAATGCTGGACAACTTCGTTCGCTATATACTGTCAACTGTTCAATCGATTCCGTGCCTCCTCATGACCAGCAAGGCTATGCTCTCACGGACACAGTTACTTCGCATCCTTCGGCATTCAGCCATCGACCTATTTGCGCAAAAGGTGGTATAGAGAGGGGTTCGCGCGTGCGCAGCTAGCCATCGCCAAGCAGAGAGCTCGTGTCAGCCGAATACTACGACTGCAGCAGAAAGTCTACGTCAAGAGGTGGTGTGATCGTGCTGTAGCTCCACCATGGCCATTTTTGGTTGTCGGAATGGTGACACTGCCTCTGCCTGCGGGAAGGAAAGCGGGCGCGCTACTAATTCGCTTATTCTTTGTTTTTCCGCAGCAGGCGTAGTAAGCTGAAGCTGAAGTTGGTGGAGGCGGAGACTAGCCATAGAAGGATCCGCGAACAAACACTGCCCCACACGCCACATGCAGTTCTCATGTGCGCAAGTAAAGATAGATGCGCATGTGCGCCATAAGGCTGAGATGGATCCTGCCGTGCTTATGAACTCGGTGGCTGCAAATGATGTGCTTTCCGTGCTTGTTCTCGCCGCGCTGTGAGGTTGTTACGCAAAACAATTTCAGGCCGTCATGAGGGTTTTGCATCATGGTAGAGTGAACGGAACCTTGGACTGAGATAGTGCGAGTGCTCGGTCTGGTCAGGACGATCAAACGAGCGCTTGCGTGCTCCCAAGCAGGTCCGCCCTTGCCTTTGACCAGCGCACGATTTGGTCTACATGATCTGTCTGACACATGTGCAAAGAAGCTGCCGCTCCCCGTCCAACACGCATGCGAAGGAGACTGGCGGCGTGAGCTAAATCCCTCGGCACATCCGACCGACTTTTGTTTCGTGCCACGGTTATTTCAGGCGGGCCCTTCTAAGCCGCTATGCAGGCAGCCTTGCGCAGAGACTGTGCCACGATATCAGAAGCTTCTGGTATTCATGATTTGGCGCCACGTCTTAGCCTTAAGTTCCAACTATGGATCAGGACTGAGGCAAGGCCTTGCAGTCTCTTACGCCCCAAGAACTGCGAGGTTGTTTTGATGAGCTCAAGGTAAACTCTGTCCGGGGCCAAATCAATGTAGCTTTGTGACAGCAGGAGCACAGCGGCAGATGGGAGCCAGGTCTTTCATCGGCAGATTATGACCTTCATAAACGATCGCGTTGGAGAAGGTAAGAGGCCGGTATCGCGAATCGTGTCTTCGTCCAGCATTGTATCAAGCTCATGTGGCTGCTTGCTTTTCTTTTTGCTCCGGCGCCTCATCGATGAAAGTGGGCGGTGCGCTCTCAGTCAAGAAACCTGGCATCTCGCTTTCACCGTAAGTCTCTCCAAATTCCACATCTTCCCCCAGCGCCTCTAATTCCGCGTCCAGCTCGGCCTCGTCCACATCCTCCGGCACGTCGTAACTTCGGCTGATACTCTCTTGAATGTCATTGCCCATGTCCATGAGATCTGCCATCTCATCTTGCAATTTCTCGATTTTGTCGATGTTGATCTTTCCATATTGCTTCTTGAGTTCCTTCTGTGTCGTCTTCATCGCATCCACCGTGGCCATGGTATTCTTCAGATTATCTTGCATCATGCCTGCCTGTTCCATGTTCCAACTCTGCTGTTGTAGCTGGTCCTTTTGCGACTCGTACATCTTACGCTGCTGGAGGATCTTGATCGCCTTCTGTTTGATTGCGTTCTTGCCGGGGCCATCGCGCATCGTGCTTAGTCGCTTTTGGTATGTGCCGAGTTCAGCGTTCAGTCGGGCCAGCTTGACGTCGATGGACTCGATTCGCGTGTCGACCTCGTTCACGTCAGGATATTCTTCGCGAGCAGTACGCAGTGCGGCCTACCTTTCCTATGGCATCGTTGAGGGATGGTTTGGGGGCTGTGTTCTTCGCCCCAAAGAGTCGATTCATGATGGAGGAGCTGTCAACAGCCTGTAGTCGCGCGAAACCTCGGTGTAGATTCGATCAAGTGGTGATAGAAGACGTGTGATCTGCTTGCGAAGTGATAGTGCTTTGGACGTGATTGTGCAACAGCAAAGGTGATGCCTGCGACCTGTGAACGCTGCACATGACGATGATCGACGGCCCAAGCTCACCGCAAATGCCGCTCTCGGTGCAGCCCCACCAACCCATTAAAATATTTGTTCAAAGGGGACATCAATATTTGACTGTATTTCCACTATCCGACTCACGCCGCCCGCCTCATCGTCAACATTATTTCCTCGTGCTGCCGTGCAGTCACACGCACGCTGAACTGTGCCTCGATGCGCTCTCACCCAGACGACCGATAGTATGCCCCCCTCAACGTGCGAGATTTGCAAAGATGCACGCGCACAAATCCTCCGACCGAAGAACCACGCTCGAATATGTGCGCCCTGCTTCATAGCAATTTTCGAGGCCGAAGTGGCCGAGACCGTCACTTCGTCGAAACTGTTCGTGCCGGGCGAGAAAGTTGCAATCGGTGCATCTGGTGGCAAAGACAGCACAGTTCTGGCTTCGGTTCTGAAAACGCTCAACGATCGCCACAATTGGCAACTCGATCTCGTACTTCTTAGTATCGATGAAGGGATTACAGGATACCGAGATCATAGTTTAGAGGCTGTCAAGAGACATGCCCAGCAGTATGATCTCCCGCTCAAGATCGTGAGTTATCAAGAGCTATATGGCTGGTCGATGGACGAAGTAGTAGCGCAGATTGGAAAGAAGGGCAATTGCACATACTGCGGTGTGTTCAGACGACAAGCACTTGATCGAGGTGCTGCGATGCTAGGTGTAGGTCATGTTGTGACAGGACATAATGCAGATGATGTTGCGGAAACGGTCCTCATGAACCTACTGCGAGGTGATCTTCCTCGACTGAGTAGAGCAACGAGTATTATTACAAGTACACCCTCCGCGAACGTCACGAAAAGCGAGGATGGAAAGGTGAACTTTACGAACGTTAAGAGGAGTAAGCCATTGATGTATGCCTACGAGAAGGAGATTGTGCTGTATGCACATCACAAGAAGCTGGACTACTTCAGCACAGAGTGCATTTACAGCCCGGAAGCGTTCAGAGGCAGTGCGAGAACATTGATCAAGAATTTGGAAAGGATCAGGCCGGAGAGTATCCTCGACGTGGTGAGGAGTGGGATAGATATGGCCAAGCTCGTGCCAGATGCGAAGGATAATTGCGGAGGAGCTTGCGGCAACGGGGAGAATGCTGAGGCGAAGGGTGCAGAAGATGAGGCGGCCGGAGGCTGTGGATCAGCAAATGGCAAATCGAGCGGCGGAGAGATGGCTGAAATGGAAAAGAAGCTGAGACAAGATGAGGAGGCGGTGGAGAATGGTACAGAGGTGGAGGTCAGGATGCCTGCCAATGGAGACGAACCTGGACTACAGACCGTGCCGATTCAGACGAAGCAGGAGAAGAAAGGAGCGCGGAAAGGTCGCGATGGTGCGCCACCTAAGCAGAAGCTCGGACAATGCAAGAGGTGCGGGTACCTCTCCTCACAGGCTATCTGTAAAGCTTGTGTGCTACTCGAAGGTCTGAACAAGGCTCGACCGCGCACGGAAATCGAAGTCTCAGGCGCGAAAGGATGAGTGGCTTACAACTCTGGCAGCTTAGCGAAGCCCGCGTAACTTTCCACATGGCCAGTCGCCACAGGCTAGAACGCCAACATTGCACGGGCGTGTGTTCGAGCTTCGCAGTGCCGGAAGCATTCGATCTGAGAGGTCGCATAAGGGACGTGTCAGCCCGGCTTGAGAGCGGAAAATGCTCAAATATGTCTTGAAATCCGTTGATGAGCTACGGACGGTCGTATCTTGTGAAGGAATAAGGGGTGTTACTTCGCTACATTGCGGTTGCGAGTTGCGAAAGCGTCAAGACCGGCAAATGGTTTGCCACTATCCCGCAACCCAGGCCGACTTCAACAATTCCTGTATTACGAACGAGTGAGAGCCAGCTTCAACGTGAAAAGCGAGCTTTCGCAGTACAAGTCCGGAAGCTCTTCTGTTCTGCCTCTACCAATCTTCTTCATCGTCGTTGCGGACAAGTATAGTCAGCTCAGGTTTCACCTCCGCATCCAGCAGGGCAGCTGTCGTGCCACATGCTCCGAGTTCGGTCGACACACTGTCGTCCTTGTCCGCCGAATCTGCTATCTTTGTCGTCGAAGCGACATCGATGCTCAGTGCTTTGAGCGCACGGACGAAGCGACCCACCTGCTTGATGGTAAGAAGTGCTGGGTTCGAAATTCGGGACGTGAAGCCTGCTTCGGTCGGTCGTCGTTGACCGCTCCAGTTGTAGTCAATAACATGAGCTTTGAAGTCGTACTGAATCGATGCAGCCTGCGGCATATGAAGGAAGGCTTTGGTCGTGTAGGCGGTATTCTCTGACACGTATTCCAGCGCCCGCGACTCTTGCACATGGGTGATCCACACTTTGAGCCCGAAATGTTTCATAAGCACTTTCGAGAGATCGTCAAAGCGACCACGACTCGGATTCGTCGGAGAACCAACACGTCCATGCCAGGCCTCGATGCGATCAAGATGTTCCCCCCTCCACATGTCATCTTCTCCGTCATCGTTCATCTCATCGAGCTTCTCTGCCACGAACTCTCGCACGTGATCTGTGGCTCTCATTGCCACCTTCATTGTGTAACAACAACCGCAATCGTCCACTTCCGACTGAGCATCCTGCATGTCGTTATAGAAATCCAATATCTCGACATCCTTCATGTGATCGATTGGCTGGCATACGTTTTGCCAGCATCGGAAATCTCGCGTCCAAGCTGGCATTAGCTCTTCTTGTTTCTCTTCGATCATGTGTCGCTCGATTTGCTGGACGAGTTCGACGGGAAGTTTCGTGATTGTTGCTTGGGGACCACTTCCGAAGCGGTTGCAAAGTCGCAACATGTTCAAGGTGGGTTGTAGACTTGCGTAGGCTTCGAGGTGCGGACCAAGCTGCTCGATCCTGACGGGTAGCGCCCATGCTACTTCCACGCGAGTGGTTGGCATTGCGTCGCTTGCAATCGCTTGGTAGCCGATGTTGGAGTAGAGGTCGACGTGGTGCAGCGTGGAATGACGAAGAGGTCGATGGCTTGCGGGGCAGAGGTAGATGCGAACAAGAAGTCGGAACGAAAGCGGGCAGGCAGACGCGACTTTTATCAGCTTCACGCGTGATGGTGGCAGTTACGCGTGTAATCTCGAACATGTCCATTCACTTCTACGGCAAGCGCGCCACCTGCTTAAAGCCCAACGACCGCCTTGGACCTGTACGGCTCTTCTAGATACTTCGCGTCCTCGTCGCTCAACTGGAACTCCGAGTTCTTGACTGCTTCCTCAATTCTCTCCTTACTGTTGAGGCCAATGATCGGACAGTGGCCCTGTTTGACGGACCACGATGTAGCAATGCAAGTCATGGACACACCGTGTTTCTTTGCCACCTCCTCAACGCGATCAACAATCGTCTTGTCCACTGCGTCCTCGTTGCTTCGCACCAGCCTCTTCAATGCGGCATCAGTCTTCTCTCGGACCGTCGTACGTTCACCCCATGGTCTACATAGTGCACCTCGAGCGACAGGTGACCAAGGTATTGTCCCGACACCAGTGGCTCTGCAGTATGGTATCATCTCGCGCTCTTCTTCGCGATATATCAAGTTGTTGTAGTTCTGCATGGAGATGAATTCGTGCCAACCATTCGTCTTCGCAATCCATTGAAGCTCCTGGAACTCCCAGCACCACATTGTGGAAGCACCGATGTACCTGACCCATCCTTTCTCAATCACATCATTGAGAGCCCGCATGATCTCCTTCTTTGGCGTAGCTCGGTCCAGGCGGTGAATCTGTAGTACATCGATGTACGTGCCTAGGCGCTTGACACTCGCCTCAACTGCATCGAAGATATGCTTGCGGGAGAGTCCGACCAGATTCACGTTCTCGCCATCATTCTCGAGACCGGCAGCGATCGGTGGCTGGGTCCCGTCACCCGTCGACCGCATAAAGCACTTTGAGAGAATGACCACTTTGGGTCGAGGAATGTTGTATTCCTTGAGAGCTTTGCCAACGATTTCCTCGGACACACCATTGCTGTAGACATCGGCAGTGTCCCATGTGTTGATGCCGCAGTCGTAAGCATGCTTCAGCAGTGGTAGCGACCTGATATTCATCAGCTTTGTGTCGTTTGCTGGAAGCTTCTCGATTTACTTCTCCTCATCTAGAACCCATTCTTGCCATTGTGGTGAGCCATAGGACATACAGCCAAGGATCACTTTCGACACTTTCAGACCGCTGCTGCCTAGGTTTTGGTACTTGATCCTTGGTAAAGTGACTTCGCTCGACATCTTGGTTGCTAGCGTTTGATGCTGAGATATGAGGTTCTTCTGTGAACCAGCGAGGAAATGGCTGTGAGCCTACAGTGCTTTAAGTAGACCCAAGCGTGTTTCCACTCCTGGAGATAAGGGCGGAAATCCGTCACCAATGACGAAACTGTCATGAAACCTGTGCAACGCCACAAGGAATACTAGGGACTCGCTGTCTTCAGCACTTGTGCAATTCACAGCTTTGACTACACGATGAGGTTCAGGATCTGACAATGACTGGGCTTGTCTCCTAATTCCGTTAACTCCGCACGTTTACTAGCGTCTTCCCGGTGCACTGTGATGGCCTCCACATGGACGCAAGATATAGATGCGTCCCGCAAACCTCCTCGACATTCAAACCACGAGATCCCTTTCGCGACTTCCTGTTGCAATCACGGCAACTGTCTGCGATCTGATGATCGTCACCAGCAGAACCTTAGGGTCGTTCACTTACCCCGCGCGTCCGGAAGCCGCAGAGCCCCTCACGGGATGATGCTCCTGACTCGAGAAAACGAGCTCGTGAGCTTCGTCTCGGGCCAAAGGTCGAACGGTAGGGTGGTTGCTGCTCTGATGCGTGACTCGGCCGACAAGGTAAGCATATTTTGATTCATATAGCTCTTCCCTGCCTGCCAGATCTCAGACTTGCATCACTGCTCCCTGGAACTCTTTCTTTAGCATCGACGAATAGAACGGAACATCGCCAACATGAAAGCAGCCAGATACTACGGAAAGGAAGACATCCAGATCAAAGATGACATAGATGTGCCGGAATGTGGTGAAGGACAAGTCAAAGTCGCACCAGCTTACGTAGGAATCTGTGGCACAGATCTCCATGAATATCTGGGAGGGCCGAAGTAAGTGCGTCAATGGACGAATCGAGGTCATCGCGGGCTGATCAAATCATAGCTTCTCGCCTACCTCACCGCATCCAGTAACGAAGGAAAGCATACCTATTACGATTGGCCACGAATTCTCAGGCGTCGTTTCCGAAGTTGGCAAGGGTGTTACGAAGGTCAAGGCTGGAGACAAAGTCGCCGTGCAGCCGACAATCTATTGCGGACATTGCGGTGCATGCAAAGTCCAGGCCGAGAATGCTTGTCCCAATGGTGGGTTTGTTGGACTTTCGGGAGGCGGTGGTGGTATGAGTGAGTTTGTGGTCGTCCCACAGGAGGCCATCTTCCCACTCCCATCCAATGTCGACCTTGACATCGGAGCATTGGTGGAGCCTCTCGCAGTCGCGTGGCATGCTGTAGACGCTTCCCCCATTGCAGATATGAAAGAGCCGAACTGTCTGGTCTTCGGAGGAGGTCCAATCGGACTTGCTGTCGTGCAAGTCCTTTTGGCAAGAGGAGCGAAGACAGTGATCTGTGCCGAAGTTGCGAAGAAGAGACAGGACTTTGCGAAGGAGTTTGGAGCACATCATGTCTTGGATCCGACTAAGGTGGATATCGAGAGCACTTGTTTGGAGATCTGTGGCGGCCTGAACGGTCCAGATCTTGTCTTTGACTGTGCCGGAGTGCCCAAGTCGTTGGAAACAGCTTGCAAGGCTGTGAGGTCGCGAGGAACTGTCATCAACGTGGCCATCTGGGAGAAGGAAGTGCCATTCAACCCGAATTGGTTGGTGTTCCGCGAAGCCAACTACAAAGCAGTCCTCGGCTACCAAGCAAAAGATTTCCAGGGTGTAATCGACTCTCTGGGTGAGGGCAAGCTGAAACCGAGCAGTATGATCACCAGCAAGATCCTGATGGACAAGCTGGTCAAGGACGGGTACCTGGCTCTCATCAACGAGAAGGACAAGCATGTGAAGATCCTAGTGGACGTCCAAGGCTCGTTGTAGCTGCGAAAGACTTCGAGCGTATCTCTAGTTTAGACACGGAGGGTTGCTGCTGTGACACATCTTCCAGTGGTAGTCAGTGAGGACAGTTGGCGAGAATGCATCCATATCGTCTGTATATAGAAATGGTTCCATAGCTGGAGACTGCGAATCTCACTCTGCCGAGCATTTCTCACTGCATGCGTGTTTGTTGCTCTCCTTGCAGCAGTCACCAACGCGCATGTCAGAGGCCGGCGCCAAGTCCCGAGCACCGGCTGCAGAAACCTTCCTAAGCGCCCTCGCACCTCCTGTACTCTCCATTGGCGCGCTTCCATGCAGCCGCACTCACGTTGGTACAAGACGATACCAATGAGACGACGAAGATATGCTCCAAGCGTACACTTGTGTGCTATTCTTGCACCCCGGCTGGGATGAGACGAGGCTTGTCCTCCTTGGCCAATGGCATCTGCCATCGACCTCTGGCCGACTATGTTTCTCGACCTCAGATCAGCACTGAATGTGCAGCCACCCTCTCTGTCACGCAATCCTCATGCGCAAAAGGACATAGCCAGATCCGTGCAGTTGTACTGCCTATGCCTACGCGCTCGCCTACTCGCTGAGGCCTCCCGGCACTGTGCGTCTGGTCACCGACTACAGCTCGCTACTGCCGCTAGTTTCAAGATCCACCTGGTATACGCTCGCTCGTGAGCTCGAGCGATGCAGTATGAGTACCCTCCTCCTCCAGGCCCGCCCGGCGGCAGTCCAGGTAGCGCTGGACCTTTCCCCAGCCCACCCGCGTCTTCTGGAGTCGTACCAGGTCGTACACACGGCCAGAGGAGTCCCTATGTGCCCTCAATAACCACGCAGTTCTTGGGATCCCAGGGTGGAACTGCGTCTCAGGCCTCGACGCCTGCTTCTGCGAACCATTTGTCGCCGCACTTTGCTTATAATACTCCGAGGACACCCAGTGGACTCAATAATCAAATCCATGGTGGCCTGACTCCTGCAACACCAGGCGCGCCGCCTCGTAGTCCGAGCATGGAGCCTTACAACCCACAGCAATGGAGGAATCGAGGGCAGGTGTCGGGCTCGCAGATGGTCTTTCAGCAGCGCCATGGCGCGATGCCCATGAATACCACGAACATTACCGGAATGGAAGGTAGGTCGAATCGTGTGCTCCTACGAAATAAAGGGCATGATGAACTGGCATGATCATGTGGTATGCCGGTGACTCCAGGCGGAACAAGCTAACACACTGAGTCTCAGCTGCTATGCCATCGCCGCCACCACCGTATTCCCCATCACCGACTTCTACGCCAGACCATGGCTCGCGTGCTATGATCACTTCACAAATCGTGGAACCCAACGCCTTTACAGGCTCGCCAATGACAGACCGCGCCCTTTCAAATTCGCCTCAAGTAGCTGCGCAAGCCAGCTTCCCCCCTCCACCATCGCAGCAATCATCGAGGCACCGTGAGCGATCAGCTTCTGGGCTTGGTCAACGGGCACTCATGAGCCTGCCTGGCTTTAGAGGAAAGCAACCGGCTGTAGAACCCCACCCAATACAGCAAAATGCACCGGTCCACGCACCGGCCATTGTCGATGCAAGGCCGCCAGCGGCCAGAAGAGCAGCAAGCACAGGTCACGTCTACATGGGTGGCTCAGCAATCGCGTCCTCGTCTACCTCCATTGGGCGTGCATCACCGGACAACCACTGGCAACCCGGAATGGCCCTACCTGGTCCTCCAGCTGGAGCGCCTCCCCCGGGGATGCGCTCACAAAGCTTGAATCGTTCCATTGGAGGTTCTGGATCTAGCAGTCCAGCACCAGAGCGAGCGTCCGACGCACCGCGACAAAGACGCGCCATGGCTGCACCAAGTCTCGGTCCTGTACCACCCACTCCCGCCGATTGGGTTGAGCGTGACGAACGCAGCACCGAGCCTGAGCCACCTATGCCGCAACAGCACATGCCGGCAGCAGCTGAAGTCCAGCCACTGCGCATAGATACTGGAACACAGCGAGAGAACTCGTTGTCCCGCAGGCCAGCTCAACGCGATACTAGTACTCAGGGCATAAGGGAGCGCCGGTCTCAAAGTCGTGCAGCTCTTGGGGCTGGGGATGAAAATTCCAGGCCTGCGAATCTCATTTTCACCACGGAAGAGGGGTCTATTAGCAGACGTCGCGGACACATGCGAACAGCGTCAGGTCATGGTGATTCACCCTCAGCCCAAGGGCAGTCCACACGCACGCCACATTCCGCGTCCAAGCTTGCCAGTACTGTCCTCACCCCTCCATATACACCTGCTGTTGGCAAACAGCCAGGTGCGTCTTCGAAACACGTAAGACCATTAGGTAGTGCAGCGAGCGACCGGCCCATCTCTCATCTGTTGCACACACCGAACGAGGAAGGCATGCCTGCACCTCTGAGCCCTGCCAGACCTCCTTCCGCAGGATCGACGAAGGCTCCGATGAAGCTGGACGCATTTGGGTTGCAAGCCATCGACCGACATCGCGCGTTTGTGGAGAAGGAAGCGACAGCGACCTCTGATGAAGAGCGTCTTGAGCTCTTTGCTTCTTTCATTGTCCACGAATCACGAGTAAGACGAGATCGTTACAGCGCAGCATACAACGCGATGGCTGGCGATATTCTGGATCTGACGAGAGATATGTGGCGTTCTTACAACCCCAAAGGCGGGCGGAGAGTTGTAACGCCCAGCACTTCGATGTCCTCGATCGACCCTAGCCTTCCTGCTTGGGCATCAGACAGCGTACCGAATTCGGCACATGGCATGCCCAGTTCTGCATCGTCTATGGGAGACTTTACTCCCGCGACTGATGTAGGCTCAGTAGGAGACTTTGGCGAAGGATACGAGCGCACCGAAGGACGGCAATGGGCAGATTCCTTCAAACCATCTCTGTCACCAATACCTAGCATGGCCGTTAGCACTGCGCCCGATGAGAATGATTCGCGAGGCCGTACCGCTAGCAGGTGGTGGGAAGGCACGCAATCTGGTGCTGGCTCGATAGGTCGACCGGACCGGATGGAGAAAACGCGTCGAGAGACAAAGTATATGGGCGTTGATCCAGCCACTCTTCAAGCCAGTGGTGAAGCCACTCCAGAAGCATCAATCGCCGAGTCCAGCAGACCTGCGTATGCTTATGGGCCAAACGAATATCCACCTGAGAAAGTGGGTTGGCACGACGCGGAGATCGAAACGCCAATTCAGACGCCTCATCGAATGCAAGAGCGCAGGATTTCTACGCCTGGCATGCTCGTCCTGGACGTCTCTCGACTTGTGACGCTGCCGCCTCCATTCCCGCGTCATCACCCAGCTGTCAATAATAATCACCCGCTTCTCCAGGAATTGCGCACGGAGCATCGCATTCTGTCAGACCACAGCGAGATACAGAAGATCAAGGACACCTATCTCGATCAAGACTTCGCCCTCACCCGCGAGCAGCAGGAATCAGCAAAGAAGCGACGTGGCAGCCTTCGCGCAGGAATACAGTCCAGAATTGCCGAAGGGACTATGTCGTTTGCAGATGCGGCAAAACGTGAGGCTGATTTCGATGTAGAAGAAGCTGAGCGTGGCAAGGCCACAGCGCGTTCAAACTTTGAGGTCTTTGAGAACAGCGTGGCGCATCCGCTGAACACATTGCTCACTGAACGACTTCAAAGAGCCAACGACAGCATTCGCCAGCTGCGAGCGGATCTTGAGAGTGGGCACCATTCTGCGGACCCCAATCGTGCACTCGAAGAAGGAGATCAGCATCCCGAGCGCCTGGAGAAGCTTACGCTGCTGAAGTGGATGTTTGAGGCGAGAGAGCTGCTGCACAAAGAGATGTTCGATTTGCATGCCATGCGAAGCGACAAATACTCCGAGGTGATTTTGACCCCTTACCGAATCTCCAAAGCCCAGTCCAAAATCGATGAAGCGACAGCATTTTTCAAGAAAGATAGCATTGAACGACAGACGACGTTCGCCAAGGAGTCTCTGAAACGTTTCGAAGAACTGCAATCGATCCTCGAGAGCAATGTCTCCAGAGGCGTTGAGGACCAACTCTCGTCGTTTTGGGACATTGCACCTGGCTTGCTTGAGGTCATTCAGCATATTCCGATGCAAATGTCGTCGTTTGAAGTACAGATTCCACCCCAGGAATATGAAGAGAACCCTTCATACCACCAGCACCCGTTGCAATATTTGTTGAGTCTGCTTTGCCACGCGGAGAAGAGCGCGTATCAATTCATCGAGAGTCAAACGAATCTGCTGTGCCTTCTTCATGAGGTACGCACCGGTACGACCAAATCAAGGTTACGCCTGCTGGAGATCGAACGCGGCGCAGAAGGATCAAGCGACAGTGATGTACGAGCAGAGTTGCTCCAAGCTAGACGTGAAGCAGAAGACTATCTCACACGAGACTTGAAGGACAAGGTCGGCGAGGTCGAGAGACAGTGGCAAGAAGCCATCGGAGATGTGCTCAAGGAAGTGAAGGAGAGGGTAACGATGTATTTGGAGGACACCGGTGGACTGGACGATGAACTCCACGAGTGATGCTGAGAGTTTCTTGTGAGACGCGTTCAAGCGATTGTCTATCATTTGCCGCCATGTACGAGAGAGGTTCAGGCGTGGCTGTCTGAGCACTTTGCGCGATTACAAGGGGATTTCCTTCAGTAGTGTGCATATTGGCAAAGGAATATTTCCTATCCGCAACAATGTTGTCTCAATGGTACCCGCCCCACAGTCCTGATATCAAGTAGGAGAACCCAGACTCGACCAAGCTTGACAATTGAGGCAACATGTGACCCGAGAGCAAATCAAAACACTTTCTTGCCCTTGCTGCCGTCTTCGACGCCTTTGGCAACCTTTGCCGCGCCATCTTCAACACCGTTTGTGATGCCCTGCAAACCATCGCCAACGGCTTTGGTCCCTGTGGTGTTATTGATTGTGTCGCCAACGCCCCGGCCGAGAGCACCGACCACGCCGCCGACTGTGCATCGGAATCAGTTGGAGCCCGCTGCGGAGGATATGCTCGACTCTACCGCGTACCGGTACGACTGACACCACCGACAACCGTTCCGACCTGGCGATGAGGGGAGTCAGAACCCTGAGTTCCGCCATGTGGGATGGCTTACCGTGCCCGTCACAGTCGTCACTGCTCCCGTCACTCCGTTGTTGCTGTCGACCATGGTGCGGGTAGTTGCTGCTTTGTTAGTGTTGTTGATGACTTTAGGTGAGAAAGGCAGTTTGCAGCAGACTCGCTTGACCACGCCCGAGACTGCATGTTTGTAGAGCGCCCAAGACCTGTTTGCTGGTGGCCTCGTGGCCCAGTGACGACAGCGCAACGGGCGTGGCCTTCAGGGTGCGTCGTGTCTCGTGCGGTCCATTATGCTTTCACAAGCGAGACGCGGCCCGCCGGTTGACGCTTCCGACGCGGTCGCCAAGTGTGGTTTTGGCAGGAACTTTTCTAGGAGACCGAGAATTCGCGGCCACAGCTTCTTCCTCTTCTTCATCCCTCACCCAACTCCAGCACACCTCCCTCCGTGTGCATCTTCACTGCACTCTTCGCTCGGATATCAGGACCAAAAAAATCAGAAAATCCAGAAAATCCGTCCCGGCTCTCACCCAGTCGGCAAAAACTGTACGCACTCGCACCACTTGCTTCGACGCTTATCGCTCGCGCGTGCGCGAGGCCACAGCAACAACGAACTTTGACTGACCGCGAAATCTCTTTTCTTAGGACCGCGCTCGTCCAGTCGCTTGACCTCTCCGAGTACATTTAACACGCAGCATTCTCCCACCGTCGACTCCCGGCCGAGAACCATCGTACGTCCTCTTCCGCTCGCCTCCATTTTTCTTTGTTCCGCTGGCAATAGAGTCAAGAACAATACTGCTTCCTCCCACCTCTACACCACAACCACGTCCTCGCGCGTCACCGCTCTACATTGCGCATTCTGACCCCGCAGCAGATCGCCAGTCCTGCCCGCCATGTCTGACGTCCAGAACTCGACTTCGCCTGCTGGCCAGGTCGCGAGCCCGCCGGCCGACGCCGCCAACGGCACCCAGGTCAACACCGCAGTGTCTGCTGCCGGCGAGAACGATGCGACTCCATCCTCCGCCGCGCCAACCGCCAACCCGAACTCCGCCTCGCTCTACGTGGGCGAGCTCGACCCATCAGTCACCGAGGCCATGCTCTTTGAGCTGTTCTCCTCCATCGGTCAGGTCGCCTCCATCCGTGTCTGCCGCGATGCTGTCACCCGCCGCTCACTCGGATATGCCTATGTCAACTACAACAGCGGAGCTGATGGCGAGCGCGCGCTCGAGGAGCTGAACTACACCTTGATCAAGGGCAAGCCATGCCGCATCATGTGGTCTCAGCGCGATCCAGCTCTGCGCAAGACCGGCCACGGCAACATCTTCATCAAGAACTTGGATGCCGCTATCGATAACAAGGCTCTTCACGATACCTTCGCCGCTTTCGGCAACATTCTCTCCTGCAAGGTCGCTCAGGACGAGCAGGGCAACTCGCGCGGCTACGGATTCGTGCACTACGAGACCGCCGAGGCCGCCAACGCTGCTATCAAGAGCGTCAACGGCATGTTGCTGAACGAGAAGAAGGTCTTCGTCGGCCACCACATCCCGAAGAAGGACCGCATGAGCAAGTTCGAGGAGATGAAGGCCAACTTCACCAACATCTATGTCAAGAACATCGATACCGAGACCACCGATGACGAGTTCCGCGAGCTGTTCGAGAAGTACGGCGAGATTACCTCTGCTTCGTTGGCGCGTGACCAAGAGGGCAAGGTCCGCGGTTTCGGTTTCGTCAACTACATTCGCCACGAGGATGCTGCCAAGGCTGTCGAAGAGCTGAACGACAGCGACTTCAAGACTCAGAAGCTGTACGTCGGTCGTGCGCAAAAGAAGCACGAGCGCGAGGAGGAACTGCGCAAGCAGTACGAGGCTCAGCGCCAGGAGAAGAGCGCCAAGTACATGGGCGTCAACCTGTACGTCAAGAACTTGGCCGATGACATCGATGATGAGGAGCTCCGCAAGATCTTCGAGTCGTACGGATCCATTACTTCTGCCAAGGTCATGCGCGACACCACTCCGGCCGACCAGGTGGAGAGCTCCGATGAGAAGAAGAAGGAAGAAGGCGAGAGCAGCGAGGAGAAGGAGGACGATGACAAGAAGGAGGATGGCACCGAGGAGATCACCAAGAAGCTCGACACTGTTACTATCGGTGGCGAGAAGAAGGTGCTTGGCAAGAGCAAGGGCTTCGGCTTCGTCTGCTTCTCCAACCCTGACGAGGCTACCAAGGCTGTCACTGAGCTGAACCAGAAGATGATCCACGGCAAGCCGCTTTACGTGGCTCTGGCGCAGCGTAAGGAGGTCCGCAAGAGCCAGCTTGAGGCTAGTATCCAGGCTCGCAACCAGGTCCGCATGCAGCAACAGGCCACCGCCGGTGGCATCCCACCACAAGCATTCATGCAGCCGCAGTTCGTCCTCGGACCAAACGGCCAGCCCATGATGCTCCCAGGCGGCGGTCGTGGCCAGATGCCATTCCCACAGGGCATGCCTCAACAGGGCGGTCGCGGTGGCTTCCCAGGCATGCCTCAGCAAGGAGGTCGCGGTGGCCCAGGCGCCATTCCACAGATGCCTCAGATGCCGTACGGCTTCCCTCCTCAGATGGCCGGTCTTCCGCAAGGCTACGGCAACCCAGCTGCATATGCCCAGCTCATGCAGGCTGCCCAACAGGCTGCTATGGGCGGTCGTGGTCGTGGCGGCCCAATGCCTGGTATGCCAATGATGCCTGGAATGCCCGGTATGCCACCACAGATGCCGGCCGGTCAAGGCTTCGGCCGCGGCGGTCCATCTCAGCGTGGAGGTCCAATGGGCGGTCAGCAAGAACAGCGCGGCCGCGCTCAAAACCGCGGTCCTGGTGCTCCAGGCCTCGACATTGCCACCCTCCAGCAAGCACCACCAGCCCAGCAGAAGCAGATGTTGGGTGAGGCTCTGTACCCTAAGATTCAGGCTCAGCAGCCAGAGCTTGCCGGCAAGATCACCGGTATGCTTCTCGAGATGGACAACGAGGAGCTTCTTGGTCTGACCACCAACGACGACGCTCTCCGCGAGAAGGTCCAGGAGGCTCTCAACGTCTACGACGAGTACCTCAAGACCCACGCCCAGCAGCAAGGCGAGGAGGCAGGCCAGGCAAACGGTGTGGAGAACGCCGAGCCAGCTGGCGAGGAGAAGGCTTAGAAAGGCCACTCTGTCTACCAGGGCAAGCCCATGCAACGCATGGCTCCACCGATGATGGCTATGGCGCGCTGATGGAGGGAAGTGCTTCACTGCACTACTCCTCTTGCTTACGACCCACTAGAGACGCGATCACGCTGCTGCGCGCTGCTCTTCCCGATGCTATTACACCGATGCTTTCACGTTGACTGCGCTGCGGTGCAACGGCGTGGTGTTACTGACGATACCCCTTAAGGAGCTCATGATGATATGTATGGCTCTTAGCATCGGAATTTGTACTTGTAGTATTGTACGAGCTGAATGTCATACGATGAAATGTTCACTGCCTTCTTCCTTTTCCATTAATTTTGTGTACTCAGATGGGGTGTGCTCCTTGTCAAGCTGCCCTTGACGCATAGCGTGTGTTACATGGACTTGGACAGCGCGTCCAGAGAGCGTAGTAAAGTATCTTGCAGCTCGTTGTCAGGCCAATATTTATTTATCGAAGGAGAGCTCGACTCGAAACACCGATTAGGACATATGCCAGGCGCCAGAGTCATATGGACAATGTTGTAGACGCACAAAGACTCTGGAATGGAGATACTTCGAACGATTCCAAAACACGACAAGTGCAAACATGCAAATTGTGTAGAGTTCTGGCAGACCCCCTGGACTCCGTCCCTCCCAGCAAACGCACCACTACAATTACATAGCGCAGGAAAGAAGCCATGTTGATATTCAATCTGCCCGCCTCATGAAATCATCGTGTTCACATGCTCGAGACCTTCATGTGTTTTTTGAATTCCTATACTGAGCATGCTCATCATTCACCTCTTCTCTAGGTATTCACTATTTTCATGCGCTTTGTGAAATGCTATACCAATCATGCCCGCCATTCACCTCTTTTCAAGACATTCACTCTCCTTCGCTATAATGGTATATTCTCGTGCAGCTGTACCTTTGCTTAACCGACAACATTTCCACTCGTTCGACACAGTGCTTCGACAACTAGACGACACGGTAAACCTTGTACGGTTCGGCAACACTCATGATGTCTGGGTCCGAAATAACTGTCCCGGTTTGGGGGACCAGCGACGGTGTCCATGTTCCGCCGACGAACCAGTCTCTGCACAGAGATGACTCGCATTACCGACACCATCTTGCTAATTTGTGGGCGAAACATGCTGGAGCGACTCGAGAAGACACTACTTTCAAGCTGAACCAACTGCCTACTGGCTACTCCGGCTGGGAGAGGACTCGACAGTACCCGGATGGAAGACGACATGTTGACAGGTGTAAGTTCTCGAGTCTATGTTCTTTCGTGTCGAGGAAGCTTCTAATGCTATCTAGATCTTTATGGCCACCCCTCAGGCAAACGATTCGATTCGTTGCCGAAAGCTTGGGCACACTTCCAGCACTGGCTAGAATTTGGCCATAGCAATGGTTGTCCTTGCGTGCTTTGTGGCGGCAGAACATTTGAAGCTGCGCCCGAAGTCAAACAAGAAAACAACGCAGCAGTCATGAATCTCGATTGCAGCAAGCTCGACAAGACCACGCCGTACTCGATCCTTGGCCTAGGACTCAATGCCACCAGCGATCAGATCAGCCAAGCGTACACGAACAGGTTCCTCTTGGTGGACATCGAATCGGACGACCCAACCTCATACGGTCACCGATCACTGATAGCCCTGTCGCGGGCGAAAGAGATACTTGAGGACGAGCGGCCGATCGGTCGACAGCTTCTCACTAGATGCATACGGTTTGCCAAGGAGGGTCAAGGGAAAGATGAGCCGTGGGAGTTCTTGGGTCTGGCGAGAGACGCATCAGAGGAGCAGATCGAGACCGCATATCAGGTATGCATGGCAAATTGGTCGGAGTACGATGATTTGGCTCCATTGATGTTGCACTGCATCGAAGCTGCGAGAGAGGCGATGCTGCGAGCTTTGTCTTGAAGGAAGCCACTCTCCAGGCATCGGGCGATCGAAAGTCCCAGGAAACCACCCAACACCGCATATCCGCTCAACATCCCCTCCCTTCGGCAGATCCATGTTCTCAAGCAGTCCACAACAGCTGCTTCAGACAGGCTTGGCCACTTTCCGAACCTCTCTAATACCCATCTCCGGGTCTTCGAACTCTCTCCACGACACTGGATACATCGCATTCCCCCATTCGCTCGTTGCCATCACCACGCCAAACTCATTCCGCGCCGTACTCAAATAGTAACTCCTCTCATCGCCAAGGCTGATGACCACAGCCCTCACGATATCACCAACTCGAAAGCTCTCTGCGACTTTGACTTTGTCAATTTCCGTGGCTCGGATGTCTTGCTGTCGAATCAGCGCTGGGAAAGGATCAGAGGAGACGTTGTGTTCTCCATTGTTGCCAAGCGCGAGAATCGCCATATTCGCTTGTCGAGCATTCGTTCGTGTGATTCGACCAAGAATCACACTTCCAACCTCCGGCAGAAGAGAGCCTGTTGTGCGTCGGATTGATGTCGTTGGTGGTTTTGTTGTTTTAGAAGAGTTTACAGGTCCAGTAATCGAAGCGCATAGATCTTGACCGTGTATGTGTGTTCCCGTTCCAACTTCGTTCTGTTCAGTTGCACCAAGGGAAGTGCCTGGTAGCACTAGATTTGATGCCATGATGCTTTGTTGTGTTGACGCCGAGTTTGGAATTCTGGACATGAGGTCAAACTTCTGAATCTGCGGCGATAAGCGCTCGGATTTAGCATGCACGCTCCAAACCTTAATCCGTGTCTCTAGATTTCTCAAAAGTTGAACCTCTCTTTCTCTGTGCTTCGTAATCCACAACACAACGCCACAATGTCCTCATTACGCAACGCAGTGCAGCGGCGAAACCATCGCGAACGTGCACAACCCACTGAGCGAGCAAAATGGGGTCTCCTCGAGAAGCGCAAAGACTACAAATTGCGCGCCGCAGACCACAAGACCAAGACGAAGAAGATCAAAGCATTGCAGAGCAAAGCCGCCGAACGCAACGAGGATGAATTCTACTTTTCCATGGTCAATAATGCGTCGAAAGGAGGGATTCGAATCAGCAAGAGAGGAGAGGCGAATAATGGGGGCGCAGTGGGAGCGATGGATGTGGATGTTGTGCGGTTGATGAAAACACAAGACGCAGGGTATCTGAGGACACAGCTGCAGAGGACGCGGAATCAGAAGAAGAGGGTACATGAAGAGCTGGTTTTGGCTGAGACTGGTGTTGCAGCGCAGTCTAGTAATGGACGAGTTGTGTTCGGTGATGATGAGGACGAGAATGCGACGGCAAGGCCGGTAGGTGGCCAGCAGGTGGACGCAGACGACATGGACATGGATTTGGATGACTTCAGCAGCGACGAAGAAGACGACGACAAAGTCAGCGAAGCAGAGGAAAATCTAACGCCCGAAGAGAAGAAATTACGGCGGCGGAAGAGGCATGCGATAGAAGTCAATCGGAAAAAGCTCGAAGCGCTTGAAGAGCAGGAGGAGAAGCTGAGTGCGGCACTTGATGGTGTCGAGCAACAACGTGCGAAAATGAACGGCACAGCTGCAGGAGTGAACAAGAGCGGCACGAAATTCAAGGTCCGACAACGCAAGCGATAGAGAAAGATTGTTTTGCTGTAATGAGATACCCAGGCAATATCAATGAGCCGCATGCTGTACCATTCGGGCTTCTCTTCTGCTGTGCAAAAACTGGAGATTTCTCTGGGTCGCCGTCTTCTAATGCTTAATAATGCCGTTCAGCTTGATCATTCCGACTACTGGAGAGATGTCGTTCATACTGTTGGCCTGAATTACAGAAACTCCAAAATGACTCCGGCCATCCTTCCGAAGAGATTTACATTCTAGCGCTCATCCTCGTCGCCGCATCCAAGCGGTAACACTCGCCATTCATGTAAGAGTTCTCGATGCACTGCCTGACAAACATAGCAAACTCCTCAGCCTTGCCCAACCTCTTAGGATACTCGGCCTGCCTCTTGAGCGCAGTCTGCACCTTCTCCGGAAGCTGCTTCGACATATTCGTCTCAAACAAGGATGGCGCGATCGACAGCGCTCGAATTCCATTTCCAGCCAAATCTCTTGCCAAAACCAACGTCATACTCCGGATCGCTCCCTTCGTCGCAGCATACGACAACTGTCCCACTTGGCCCTCAAATGCCGAAGAAGAAGAGACCATCACAATCACTCCCCTCTCACCATCCTGAGCCAAAGGCTCATTCCTCGCCAAATGCGGAAGCGTCAATCGAATGGTATTCAGCACTCCTCGCAGATTGATATCAATCACGAAATCAATCTTGCTCATTTCAATCGGGTTCAAGTCCTTATCGAGGAGCTTTCCAGGGAGCCCGACTCCGGCAGCAGGAACCAGTCCTCCCAGAGGTTTGCCAGAGGATTTGGCCCAATCTGCTGCGCCGTCGATGGCTGTTTTCAAAGAATCCGAATCTGTGACATCCACTTCGAAGAATTTTGCAAGCTTTTGTCCTAGTTTTTGGACGACGGTGTTGCCGGATTCGGGGTTCATGTCGAGAATTGCTACGTTCGCGCCATGTTTGGTCAGGTCTTCTGCGGTGGCGAGCCCGAGGCCGGAGGCTCCGCCTGTGATGATGAAGGTGCGGCCTTTGACGTGCATTCTGGATTAAGTGCTCTCTTGTTGCTTCGTTCGTGTTTGAATGAGGTTGCAGGGTGTGAGGAACGTGGAAGAGCTTCAGTTGAAGTGTATGTTGGTCCGGCCGAGAAATCGTGCCTCGGTATCTCTGAAAGTGGTCTTTGACGTCGATCGGCTTCACTTGCTGTGCACGTTTGTCTGGTCCTGTTTGTTATTGAATGTCTTGTAACTAAATTGATGAAAGTAAGAAGTAAATGTGTAAGATTGAGATGACTTCTCCCTTGCAGATGAAGGAGTGGCGACCGACCGGTCAGTAGTTCGCATGTGATCGCGGGGCCCCCAAGAGGATTCGCTGTGGACGGGCATCGTATCGCTATCCATTAAAAAAGCGTCGTCCTGTTCATACGTCTTCAAGCTAAGAGAGAATGACTGCACAAAGTAAATATATTTTGTTTCATTCGTAAGACTAAATGTACAAATGCTCGCTAGCTTCCTCGCTGTGCCATCTAACGATTCGATCTCAAGAGCGCAGCTGTCATCGCGCCTCAATGAGAGTTTCGGCATGCGCGCCGCACATATTGATCACACTGGTGATTGCTCAACGTGCGTGTTGGAGCGATCGGCAGCGGCATGCCCTGTAAGCAGCGAGACTGCTCACGTGGCTCTAGGCGATAATATCGCTTGATTGAGTCTTTTTGTTCCTTCACCATTTGAATACCATCAATGTTTCTTCACCCTTCATACTAGGGTCTCCCGGCACCGCCACCGCCGACAACAGGAGGCGCGCCTAGCCCTTCCTCGCCACGTTCCGGTGCAGGAGGATGTATAGGTCCGAGTCCAATGTCCGGTGTCGTGCCTTTGCCTTCCGAAGACTTCACTGGGGTGTTGAATTCGACCTTGATCTTTCCCGTGAGCTTCTCGCCTCGGACTACCCTTTCAATCTCATCTCGATCAAGCGTCTCGTACTCCAGCAATGCCTTGGCTAAACGATCGAGGCCTTCTCGGTTTTCCGTCAAAAGCTTGTGGGCACGTTGCCGGCCTTCCTCGACGATACGTCGCACTTCATGCTCGATCTGCTGTTTTGTCTCGCTTGACAGCTCTGCGTAGTCTTCAGTGAGGTCCACATTGCCCAGAACCTCACTCATGCCAGCGCGCATGACCATGTGTTTCGCGATGTTGGTGGCTCCGGTGATGTCGCTTGATGCACCAGTCGTTACATTTTCGGGTCCATAGATAATCTCTTCTGCAACCTTCCCGCCCATGGCGACATCAATTCGAGCAAGCAGATCCTTCTTCGATTCGCTGACCTTGTCCAACTCTGGCAACATAAACGTGACACCAAGAGCATTTCCACGTGGCATGATTGTGGCTTTGTAGAGCGGGACGGCAGCTTGTGTAAGCATACAAACCAGTGCGTGCCCACCCTCGTGGTATGCGGTCATGAGCTTGTCCTTTTCTTGAATAACGGCAGAGCGACGTTCCGCACCCATGAGAATTTTGTCCTTGGCCCAGACAAGATCTGCGATACTTACCTTGGACTGTTTCAGCTTAGAAGCGCGAACAGCGGCCTGATTCACAACATTCTCAAGTTCAGCGCCAGAAAAGCCAGGACATCCTCTTGCAACTTCGGCCGGATCGACAGATCCGTCAGTCTTGATATTCTTCAAGTGATGCTTGAGGATGGCGATTCGACCACGCACGTCTGGCAGAGGAACAACAACGTTTCGATCGAAGCGTCCAGGGCGGGTAAGGGCCTTATCGAGGGACTGGGGGAAATTGGTTGCGCCAATAATGATCACGCCAGAAGTCTGATCAAATCCATCCAGTTCAGTCAGGAGCTGGTTGAGGGTTTGCTTAGCGTAAGCGGCATCACGCTCATGACGCTTACTGCCTATCGCATCAAGCTCATCGATGAAGATGATGGCAGGGCTTTTTGACCGAGCGGCAGTGAAGAGGTCACGAACACGCTTAGCACCGACACCGACATAGACCTCATCGAATTCGGATCCAGACATGTAGAAGAAGGGAACTTGAGCCTCCCCTGCCACAGCGCGAGCCAGGAGCGTCTTTCCAGTACCGGGGGGACCAACGAGTAAAACACCCTTTGGCAGTTTACCACCGAGGGTAGCGAATGATTCGGGGGCCTTCAAGAATTCGACCAGCTCTTGCAGCTCTTCCTTTGCCTCTTCACAGCCATGAACATCGTCGAAACGAGTCTTCTGTAGCTCTGGCTTAGCTTGCGTGTCCCTTGCTCCGCCAACTTTCTTGAGTACACCCGTCGCTTCGACAACGAGCGTGAAGAAGACCAGAGAGCAGTACGCGACGAACCCGAAGACCAACAAGAACTTGACCCATTTGAAGATCTGGCTGCCGAGGCTTTCGTCCACGACGACATAGAGCGGTTCAGCTCGTCCTCCAGATCCTTTCATCGAGAGTGAAGCATTTCCTCCCTTGAACTTCGCAGACACTGCCTGTCCAACCGCCTGCAATTGTTCACTGCTTGTAGTACCATTCTGTCCATTTGCCGATTGCGCGCCGAATGCGCCCGCAACACCGCCTTGTCCAACCGAAGCTGCGCCCAATGTTTGCAATGCCTTGTTGTACGCGACTTCTGTTGCTGCATTCGAAGCATATCTTCCAGTATTGTGACGTTCGACGAGGATTTCTGGCATGTTGGCACGGAGAAGAGCCTGATAGAAAGCATTCTGAGCAGCAGCGGAGTTGGGTTGGCTGTTAGCCATCTGCTCCAAATGTGCAAGATGGTTCTGACTCGTCTGCGAGCCCCAGCTGCTGCCAAACAAGGTACGCTGCTGGTTGAAGCCAACGAAGCTGGTCGATGAGACGGCACGAGAGGTTGCTGGTCGGAATCTCGTGGCCGTGAAGAGGGATCGAGAGACGGAGGAGGGTATGAGTTGACCGGTGCGGTTGCTGGACGACATTCTTCTCTGCGATTGCGCCACCGCATTGCGGCTCGCTGGCAATCTCAGCGCGGTCGCCATGATGGAGGGTGTCGTGCGGGCGGAGGTGGCCATATGGTGGAGACGCATCGGGGTCGATTGAAAGGCCATGGTGACTGCTCCGGCGGATCGCCGCCTGAACACGGTGGTGAGACCAGGCTCACAGCAAACAGTAGACAATAACGACGCAAAGATGCCAAAGGGAAACGGAAACGCTATGCGTGCGCAGGGCACGGGGAGGAGGGTAGTGATGAAAGAGTGTTGGGAGAAGAGGCCGTGAGACCGCAGCAAGTACGTCGTGGCAAGGGCACAAGAGGCCAGAACGGCTCGCTCCCGCGCTCGGAATCACGTCGTCACTCGACTCTCGATTCTTGGCACGAGAACTGCGGACTGTACAGTCCTGATGCTGGATCGTATTGTCGGTGACTGCGTTGGACCTCGCACATAGACGCGGCTCACCATGGGAATCATTTGCGGGAGAAGTGCATGCGACAAGCGGTGTCTCTGCTACTGCTTGTAAGCTTGCGCCGTCCCAGCAGGCAGCTAGGCAGCTGTCTCATTGCTGCCTGACTGACTGCCTGACACCAGAATATATGTGGACCGTCCTCGTTCGCTGTGCGATTCAGCTATATCGATACCTCCAGCATTTCGAATCCGACCAAGCTTAACACCTGCAGCGTCCCCCTCTGAACTTTCGCGTGCATTTTTGGTGAACAGTTGTGCGTCTCGTGCATCGAGTGAAGTCTGTCTGTGCAACACACTTTCGGCAAGCGCGATTGGTGGGTCTCAAGCTTCCTCTTGGCTGAGAGAAGACCGCGCGCGTTACCTCTGCTGCTCCTGCACACCACCACAGTCGCGCTCCGCCCTGTCCAGCACCTGCCATTTCGGCGCCGCCTCTCATTGATATTTGTTCCGTCTGTCGCATGGCGCGTGACGATTGATTTTCCGCTCGACATTCGCATCAGGTACGCCGCACCGTCACGAAAAACCCACGCATCTCGAAGGCGTCGCTCCGTGCCATCGAATTTGCCATTGTCAGCAGCGACGATTTCGCACCAGCGGCAGAATTCGATCGCCTTTTGCCGACTCGCCCGTCCTCGACTAACATCAAACGCACTGCCAGATTCATCCTCATTTCCCCAGCCACCCGACCCTCGCTCGCATAGAGCACCTCGAACTACGGCTGCCGCGCGCGAGCGCATTCATCAAATTGTCTGAGCTACCACCAGACCGCGGCTATGTCTTTCGGTGGCTTTGGCAACACCAGTTCCACCTTCGGCGGCGGAGGTGGCTTTGGTAGCACGAACACAGGCGGTTTTGGCTCGACGCAGACCACATCTTCAGGCGGTCTTTTCGGCGCCAACACAGCTACTGCTGGTGGTTTCGGAAGTGGTGGAGGTGGGTTGAAGTCTCAAGATACGGTAACGGCGGTGGATGCTAAGTTCCCGACTACAGGCTTCGGTAGTACAAACAACAACACCTCAGGCGGTGGCTTGTTTGGTAACAACACGAGCACCGGCGGAGGCTTTGGCAGTGGAGGCACTGGCTTTGGCGCCACCAACACTGCCAGCACTGGATTTGGGGCTAACAACAGCTCTGGAGGAGGTAAGAATATCCTTGAACAAACAACCACTCGAGGCCCACAGAACCGCGGCCAGCGAGTTGCGAAGACTTCGGAAACTAACAGGATCGTAGGCTTATTTGGAGCCAACAAACCAGCAGGTGGCTTCGGCTCGACCAATACTGGATCGATATTCGGAGGTAACAACAACACGGCGAGCACCGGCTTTGGTGCAAATAACAACAATACGACCTCAGCTTTTGGCGGCGCGGCATCAGGCTCAGGGGGCTTTGGTGCGACGAACAACAGCACAGGTGGATTTGGTGGTTTCGGTGCGAGCACCACTACTGCACAAACCAACAATGGAACCGCCGGCACACCGTTCCAAGCTTTCCAAGAGAAAGACACAGCCACGAGCCAGACGTCGCATTTCCAGTCGATCACATTCCAGCAGCCTTACCAAAATAAGAGCTTCGAAGAACTGAGGGTCGAGGACTACCTGCAAGGAAGGCGATACGGCAATAGCAACGGCCAAGCAGGCAGCTTTGGCACAAGCACTGGCTTTGGTGGCAGCTTGTTCGGCGGTAACAACAACACTGCGCAGACTAGCGGATCTTCACTGTTTGGTGGCAATACATCGACTGCCAACAACGCTTCGACCGGATTCGGTGGATTCGGTGCGAACAACAACAACAACACCGCCGCCAACACAAGCTTCGGTGCCAGCAATACGGCAGGAGGACTGTTTGGTTCCCAGAATAAGCCTGCGGGTGGGCTCTTCGGTAGCACCACAACTGCCGCAACTGGTGGATTCGGCAGCACGAATAACAACAACTCTGGTGGCGGTCTATTTGGCGCCAACAACAACACTACATCGACTACCACTGGATTTGGCGCCAACAACACTTCCAGCGGCGGCGGCCTTTTTGGCGCGAATAACACCGCTGCGGCAAAGCCGGCGTTTGGTGGATTTGGCCAGACTGCCACAAATACCGGCGGGTTTGGATCGACCACCAACACCGCCACTGGTGGAGGCTTGTTTGGCAGCAACACTAATACCAGTACCAATACTGGTGGTGGCCTCTTTGGGAGCAACAATAACAACCAGCAGCAGCAGCAGAGCAGCAACCCCTTTGGCGGCAGCACCAATACTGGCGGCCTCTTCGGCAATAACAATCAATCGAAGCCCGCTGCTGGAGGTCTTTTCGGTAGCAATACCGCTGCCACCGGCACGGGCGGTGGACTTTTCGGCGCAAACAACAATAATCAGCAGCAGCAGTCTGGTGGCTTGTTTGGATCGTCCAACACCAATAACAACACAAGCGGCGGCCTGTTCGGCAACAACAACCAGAACAAGCCAGCTACAGGTGGCCTGTTCGGAAGCACACCAGCAAACAATACTGCTGGCGGTGGTCTTTTCGGCAACAACACGAGTACAAACAACGCTGGAGGCGGCTTATTCGGTGCCGCAAACAACAACAATGCAGGAGGCAACTCGCTGTTTGGCAATAATAACAACAAGCCAGCTGGCAGTCTCTTTGGAGCGAACAACAACTCCGGAAATAGCCTGTTCGGAGGTGGTATGGCGAACAACAATAACCAGCAGGCCACCGGGGGCAGTAGTCTCTTCGGCTCTACGAACCAGCAGAGCAACGCCAACAATAACTCGTTGTTCGGGAGCCTCGGCCAAAGCGCGAACGCCAACCAACAGAATCAGCTCCATGCGAGCTTGACTCTCTCTCCCTACGGCAACGATCAACTGTTCAGTTCACTGGGACAGTCTTCCGCCCCTGTTGGACCATTGGCCACCCCGCTGACAGGCGCACGTCCAACACCGGCCAAGACCCCAAGCCTGTTGTCCAGCAGCCGACTGAACTCCCCTATGTACACGCCCAGGGCAAGCACAATGGGCCGCACCGGGGGCTACGGCTTCTCTTACTCGACGTACGGCACTCCAGGCTCCGCGTACTCCGTCAGCCTCACGCCGCAGGCTAGTAGTCTGCTGAAGCCGACTGGCAGTCTGGGCAGTGCACTAACAAGCAGGCTCGCGAAGAGTATGTCCATGAATAACCTTCGTGGCGATACACCTTCTCGGGAAGGAGACAGTCTACTCCGTCCGGCTCCTGGCAGTGCCTCTAGCCGCTACCTCAACTCTGGCAGCATGCGTAAACTCACCATCGACCGCAACTTGCGCACTGACCTCTTCTCTCCACCGACGAGTAGCAATCTCCAGCGGATAGAGTCTGTTGGAGATCAGCAGAGTCCCGGGTTAGCGAAGAAAGTCAGCTTCGACAACTCAGCTGCGACGGGTGCAAGACAGACTGAAGTTACCCCTAATGCTGGCAACGCACTTGTGCGCACTGAAACAGAAGACGACGAAGAGTCGCCCCGTGTAACGCGATCGCAGGCCAAGACGAACAGTGCACCGGAGATGGAGCAGGTCAATGGCGCAAAGTCGCTTACAGACATTCCAGAGGACACCGAACCCCATCGTCCTGCGTCTGCTCCTTCGACCAAGAGACCAACAGAGAAGACGCCTGTTCAGGGCATCCACATTGGTGACTACTTCACCGAACCGCGTATCAAGGACCTGAAAAACATGTCCCGAACCCAGCTCTCGAAGCTGAAGACCTTCACAGTAGGGAGGGAGGGCATCGGCAAGATCGAGTTCCGAAACAACGGCAAAGGAGTTGATCTTACCAACGTCGACCTGGACAAACTGTTCGATCCAAACGACATCGACGAACAGGAAGGTGATGATCCAAAGGCCATCGTGCGCCTGAAGGTCAGATCCGCGACGGTCTATCCCAAAGAATCTGAGAAGCCTGCGCGCGGCCAGGCACTGAATGTGCCCAGCAGAATCTATCTCGAGAACTCTTGGCCACGCAGTCATGGAGGAAAGAAGGCCGTATTGGCGAAATCTGGACCTGCATACGAGAAGCACGTAAAGCGATTCCGAAACGTGGAGGGCACGAAATTCGTGAACTATGATGCTGACACAGGCACCTGGATCTTTGACGTTGATCACTTCACCACCTATGGACTTGACGATGATGAAGATGAGGATACCGAGGCCATGGAAGATGTGCAGCAAGATTCCAGCGAACTGAGCGATCCGCCAGCCACATTGCCTCGCGACTCGCAGGACGACACGCTGCAAAGCTTTGAGTCTGGCAACAATGGGGAAGTTGACGACACTTTCGAGTTCAAATTGACCCGATCGAAGTCCAGCATGCGGAGCTCACATATTCCTGGCGGGTTTGACCAAGAGGCTAGCAGACATTTGAGCTATGACTATGACGAGAGAGACGCGGCTGAAAACATGGACGACTTCAATATGTCAGGAGGCTTGGGTGAACAGGACGCGGACGAAGATCTGTTCGCAGCACAAGGTGGTGCCGTTCAGGCGCCTTCACCTGCCGCGATTGAGCGCTACAGTTCCAGTATGGCTCTTGACACTGCTGGCGCAGACGACTTTGCTGAAAATGCGCAGGCCGAGTTGGATTCCGAGCCCGAACAGCAGCTCCCAGGATCTTTCAATGCTGAAGAGCCCAAGCTACTGCGATCGATCTTGAAGCCGACAGTGCCCATTACGCGGACGTTCGCCAGTCCAGACAAGTTCGCCAACGACACGTGGGAAGAGCACCTTCAACGAACAATGAGCCCACGCAAGCGCGATCGACAGGCGTTGAAGGATGTGCAGCGCAATCTGCTGCGCGACGATGGACACGAGTTTGCAGATAGTCCATTCAAGCGGAGTATGCTTGGACAGAGCGCACTTGGGCAAAGTTACCTTGCCCAGAAGAGTGCGAAGAAGACCGGCTTCGCCAACGTGCTTGGAGGCAAGCAGGACCTCGGTAAGAGTCAGGCGTTCAAGACGAGCATGGATCTTATGAATTCGCTCTGGGCGCAGGAGAAGACGACTACAAGAAGTGCGACTGGTGGCAAGGGTTTTGAGGTATGATCGGTCCCTAACGACACCCCCCATGTCCCCCAACCACCCACGACTTCCACACCCCTAGCACTCGCTCCGTTCTCAGCACAAAGTTGCCCTGATCGTCTACCATGTGTTGTATAGTAGGTAGCTGAAAATCCGTTCATTAGAACCCTTACCCGAAGAAACCTCGCCACTCCGCCGGCCACGAACTCGATGAAAACGATGCCGCATTCCACGACAGTATGAAACCCCATTTCGCCAACAATGGCACGCTCATTTACGCTGTCCCTGGCTCCGCCCCCGAGGTCGGTGCGCCGCTTGAACCTGCAATGCGTTCCCTGGTTGGCGAACGAACAGAGATTCGCTTCGCTCGATTCGCGCCGAATGCCGACCTCAATATGGAAACATTGTCACTGCAAAAGCAGCTGACAATCACTGAGCTCGTCGACGGCTTCCCTGTTGCCCGGCCTGACTCAGTACACGTGGATTTTGCTCAACTCGCAGAGAAATCGTCAGACGTGGAGTCAGTCGTCTGGCGTCTCTCAGCTCTCTTGTTCGAGTCAATCCGCACTAGTGCGGGACACCTTGTGAATGGGATGTCGGACGAGCAGATCCTGACATTCGAGCCCCGACTGCGCAAAGACGCGGTCCAAGAGTTTTGGGCGGGCATCGTTGAAGCCACCAGCACCGAAAGTGCCGCAGCAGCTAAATCGGCAGAGGAGAAAGCACTCTACCTGTTGACTCGCGGCGACCATACTGCCGCGTCCGAAGTGTTGGCCAAGGGCAGAAACTTTCGACTGGCTGCGTTGATTGCTCAACTGCCTGGGTCGGATAGCAGCCGAGACCTTATCAAGAAGCAGATTGAGATTTGGAGGAATCGCAACGACTGGAGCGAGATGTCCGATGCTGTCCGGACCTTGTACTCAGTTTTGGCAGGAGAAGTCTGCACCGTGGCCGGCAAGAATGGAGCCAAGGAGGACCGGGTGAAAGAACTCAGTATCTCTGAGCGCTTCGAGCTTAACTGGACCCAGAGCTTTGCCTTGCGCCTTTTCTTTGGAGGTCACGACACGCTGGAACAAGTCGTGAAAGCATATGCCCATGACATTGATGACGGTCGCGAACTGACTCTCCCTACGCCCTTCTGGACCGATCAGGGCGCATCCGAGACTTCGGTCGCTGGTCGGGAGGACACTCTGTTCGGGCTGTTTCGACTGTACTCCACCACACGTGCCTACCCGGCAGATCTTGCGGCTCTCTTCGATCCCCACACGGTCTCAGGCTCACCTGCCGACTCTCGACTGGCGTGGCAGCTTGCTATCATCCTTTACGCAAAGGGGCGAGCCGACTACATCGATCATGCAATCCTTGACAGAATCACTCGCGATTTTGCCGCTGAGCTTGAATACGCCAACAAATTCGTCACCGCGATCTGGGTCCTACTTCACCTCACCGATGCCAACAAGAGGGAGTCTATGGTCAAGGAGGTCATCATGCGCAACGGCGGCAAAATTCCTGATCCTTCGACTGGCGATGAAATGACTGAGACCAACGTGTTCGACCAGCTCACAACATATCTCAAGATTCCGGAGCACTTGCTCTTTGAAGCGAAAGCTCTACACGCCAAGGCAGAACTCAAGAATCCTGTCGCGCAAGCTCGCTATCTTCTGATTGCCGGCCTGTTCGACGAGGCTCACGATGTGCTTATCTCGACCGTCGGTCCAACGGCGGTGATCGAGGAAGACTACGACGAACTCGTCGACGTCCTTCGTCGTTTCCCAGAACATGGCAATGGTGTACAAGGCTGGGAGACAGGAGGCGCAGTTTACAGCGATTTCGCAACGGTCGTCACCATGAACCTTGGCCGGAAAACCTCACATGGAGGTAAATCAGTCATGAGGAGACTGAGGTCGGGCTTGGAGGCGATGAACAATGCTGATCGGAAGCTCACATTGGAAGAGAGGGTCTCGATGATTGAGATGGGCCGCATTCTTGCTGAAGAGGCAAGCGAAGTGGGTGTTGAAGAGATTGCTAAGACTGTGGATGTGCACGCGGACAGCAATGGCACAGGTCTTTTTGAGCGATATCAGGCTGCCATGGGCGTTGTCGTCTAGCAGACGGCAGTGGATCTGGGGATAATGCTGCATCTGCTGGTCAATACATGATTTGCTCAGAGTGTTGTCTGCTCGGCTTCACCGAATCGATAGGTCGCGTAACACATGAAAAGGGACGATGTACCCCACGCAACGATCATTCAACCATTGTGTAGTCTCTCACAGGTCCTGTCAACTTCTTTTGCTCCAGTGTAATGGCACCCAAGAGGTTGATGCGCTTTCAGTAAAACAGTTTTGTGCTCCCCAGAATGTGCCACCAGTATACGAGGAAAATCCAAAGCACAATCGCCCTGTGTTGCCCTTTTACGGCTCAGCTGGCATGAACCACCACAGTCATTGACGTCCTCGGCTACCTGCATACTGTAAGGATGTTGCCTTCCATCTCTTCCGCCAACTCGCCTGTCATCACGATCAACACTCAATTCGAACTCGGCGCGCTTCGCGTGCTGAGACACTGACAGATTTCAACCATCGTTCCAGACAACCATTCGGAACGGAAGACTGCAGTGCAGTGCATCGCGGAAGCGCGCGATTCGCCAAAAGAGGTAATCGCATCATTCAGATGAGGCACTTTTGGGAAGGCTTTGATGTACCTCCTTCCCAATGCGGCACTGATTTTCTCTAGGGGTGAAGTGAGCCGACTGACTGCATACATCAGTGCGAGCGTGGACAGCACGCATGGTTGCTTGTTGCTCCTTCGTGGTCGGAAGAGGGGACTGGGGCCATAGTGCTGGGATGAGGCAACTTTGAAGCGAAGTAAATTTGCGAGGCGGTTGGCGGCATGCAGGCATTACATGTACATACATCGTCGATGCGGCTTTCTCCTTGATGAATGAGGGAAACGGAGCCGAGGAGGCTCAACCATTGTAGTCACAGGACATCGGGGTTTCTTATTCATGCTAGAAGATGTATGAGCCACTACTGGAAACAAGGAAGAATGCCTCAACGAAATTTCCCCATATGCTAGCGTTCAATTTTCTGTAGGGCTGTATGCAGGTCAAGAAAAACATCGACGAAGGATGTGATGACAGTTCAAGCCTCCAACAACAATCACCTATCAGTAATCTTTCATTGATTCCGGGCTTCTCTCCGAAGTCATTCGCGGCGTATGGCTGCCAAATTGGATCTCGCAGCAGCAGAGACCCTTCTGCGCTCCCTCCTCCTGGCCCTTTTCCCTTGTACCTGGCCCGGGCGCTGGTCGCCTGGATCTTCTTCGTCGTCGTATCCTTTGTAACGACAAAAGCACGTGTACTGCAGCGCTTCTTTGAGTCTTGCCCATTCAACCTTCTAGTCCGATCGGGCGTCACTGAATTTTGACTTTACCGCGCATTTCCAGCACTTGGTTCTGCTAATGCGGTGATGCCACGTGCTACGCAGATTCCGTTGATGCACCAGCCAGGCGCGACAGCCGGAATCGGCACTGAATGGCATTTGGGCAGGAGTGGTGTGTGCATGTGCCAAAACCGGCCTGGGATGGTTGAGAGCTACTTCATGTGCGGCCGCTGTGCTGTCTGCTGGAATCCGATGAGGGGTTGGTATTGGGCGAGGTTCTCGTAGTTGAGGAAGTGACCTTGTTCGTGGTATTGCGTTGGTTTGTATCAACGGTGATCCCGTAGCCATGTCACTCTGGTTGTTCCTGGGGCGCAACGGCACAAGGCGGGGTTGAAAGTATGCTTCGGATCCATCAAGTGAGAAGGCAGTCTGAGCATGATGGCTGACCGGTCGAGGTGGAAGGATGCCTCGCGTAACTTGGACTCGTGCGAATTTGCGCTTGCAAATATTCAAGATCTCACGTCGCGTTGGCTGCTCGATGTGGTGTCTTGGGTACAGCGACATGGTGAGCCTGGTTGACCGATGTGCTCGAGCATTAGATCTAACATTGGTGGGCAACGCGGCCGAACGCTGGGCTGCCTTGGCCGCAGCTCTGCTCGGCGTGACTGGAACATTGTACTCCCCGACGGATGTCAGTGCTCGCCGCGCGGGACTGAATGTATCCATATCTGGAGCAGCCACGAAGGGATGCGATGATAACTGCGCAAAGCGATGCGTCGAATGTCCACTTACTGGCGGCCTCCAATATCGTCTCCCGAGAGACCTTTGTCGAGCATTGTCGGCCTCGCGTCCTGTCCGCGAGGGGGCGGCATCCGGCCGCAACCATCGAAGACTCGTAAGATAGGCGCTCCAATGTCGCCGCTCACGCGTATCCGGGGCATAATCGACCTCGCCAGGCCATCTGGGGACGCCTGGAGGTGTCCTCTTGCGGTAAGGAGGTTCTTGCGGTGGTCGAGCCTTCTCAGGCACTTCAGGCAGATCCACAGAACTCCCAACAACCCTCTTCACAATATCATCGACAGAAAAGCATCGCCTACGTGGCACATTGCCAGTCTCAGCAAGGTCCTGGAGGATCTGTTCCCGATCCACGGATGCGATTCGACCTTGGAATGTTCGAACGGACGGCAATGTTTTCAGTGTCCTGATGCTGTTGCGTTCGGTGATGGTGCAGAGCCTGGTGCCTGCACTGCGGTCTGTGAGTAAATACTCATTTGAAGTCTGTTCGCCAGACTGGATGGTTTCAGCGTCAAAAACAGAGCTATGATCGCTAGGTGTCGGGTCCGATGAGCCCAATGTTGCTCGAGTCGCGATGTTTGTTTTGTATCGCCCCTGCTACAACCATACCAAGTCAGCTTGAGTTATGAATGAAGCTTGGCCGATGAGCCAAGTCCCGGTAACAAGTTTGCAAGAGTTCTGGGGTGCGCGATAAAGTTACCGCGGTAGGTTGCGTTGCAGATGTCAGGAGTAACTCTGTCTGCCCTGTTGAATTCATTATCGCGCAGATACAGGCGTAGGCATGCAACTGTAGTTCATGGATGGGCCGGGTATAAGCGAACGAAGTGCAATGCCGGAAACCAACCTCGGTGATAGCGTAGAGGAAGTCTCGCCTCAAATCCCACCTACTGTGTTTCGCTGTTGGCAAAGCGGTATTCCCTTCCTCGCTTGAAGCGCCCGCCCCACGTGGCTGCGAGAAATATGATGCCGTTCCAAGGCAATTGTCACGGCGTCCGCACCTGCGCACCTGCCTAAAATGCAAACTTTCGGCAACATGCGAAATGCATTTTCAACACTTCGGCATCTGATGACAGGTCAAACGGCCATCGGTGTCACATCAAGGAGCCTGTAAGTTGGCCAGACCAATTGGACAGTGGTTCTACTGCTCTCATATGAGGACATGAAGCCTTCTGTCCGAAGGCCCAGGTGAAGCCAAGCGGTTGAACCGGCATTCAAAAAAAACTTTTGAGGATGTGAGCCTCGGAGCAGTACGCCGTTGAAAAGTTCCCTGCAGCAAGAGTAGCTTCGCTCGCGATGCAAGTCAGGAAGTCAATTCTGGTTATGGCGCTTGCAGAGCACACCTCGAGTGAACACTTTCCGGCTCCGCTAAGAATTGAACCGACCGATATCATATAGACAAATTATATTGACCAGGATAGGAATAAGTGGTGGGGGAGGTTTGTAGTACGGTGTGGTACTATTGACGAAGCTGGAACCCACCTCGTGCACGAATCCGGTATGCTGTCTCAATCCTTGGGCAACTTGAGTTCTAATAGTGTGGATAGGGTAAGTACGGCCATGAAGCGGGTGTCCGTTCCGGAAGCCATACCTCTTCTCGCACAACAGCTCGCCATTGCAGTCTTGCGGTCATACTTGTCTGTTCAGATAGCCTCAGTAGTGCTTCAGTCAACGCCATGAACGTGGAGCAGAAGAGCACTTCCCGTCTGCGGACAAACCACCGTGAATGACAAATTCCTCACATGAACTCCACTTCAATGAGATCGAATTGCCAGATTGCACGCGCAGGTGACTCAGAATCCCGCGGGACCAGTATGTATCCAAATGCGCACCTCACCAGGAATACAATTTGCCAGGATTATGCCCAGTCGGTATAGCTGGCGTCCTTTCGGTGTACTGTAAACCGACCGAACGGAACGGTAGTGACACGACACCGACACCAGCAGATGCAACGTAGATCGCGATGTGCGACTCGCTGTTGCAAACATGCGAGCGACATTCATTGTGGCAGAGTGGATCTTGTTGGGCTTTCAACCGTTCGGCTGGGAGAAGTACATGCCTGCACGCTCATCTGGGTGCACACGACTGTGTTCGGCAGTGGAGTCGAGGGAGTCGACCGCGACGTGCTGATATCGTCCAGATGTGACCTGATACTTGCTCATCGTGTGACTCGGGCAGACCATGTCGTACAAGAGTACGCTCGCAGACCTTGCAGGAACAGCAGTCGGAGACATGGGAGGTGTGAACGCATCCGCGAAATTTGGTGTCCAGCTCTGCAGTTTTGAATGTGAGAGTGTGCTGGCCCAGACCTTGTTGGACGGGGTTTGCTTTGACTTGCCGCACGTCATTGCATGCTTCCCGCAGCTTCCAAGCTCAGAGTGTCCATGAATCGCGGAGTGCCCACAGCATTGGCCCCATATCCTATCAGGAAATCGCGTTGCGAGGACTACACTGTCGCGGTGCGGTGCCACCAGGCGTCAGTTGCGGTGAGGTAGCTTCCGCAATGCTGATACTTGCAGCGCTCTCCGAAGACGTCGTTTCCTTGTTGCGTACCTGGCGCAACCCGTTCCTTCTCGTGCGTCGCTCGTCTGCTGTGGCACCGCGGCGCTGACGGCACGGTGGGTGCGACGGCGATGGTGCACCGGCGTCCACGTGCGTGGGACGTGGAGGTGCGACCATGGGAACCTCAATGGACTGCTGCAGCTGTGCGGGTGCTTGTTTGGCTGGTGGTGAGCGTGGCATGGATGTGTCTTGTGGATGTGGATGGATCAGCCACAGCGGCGTCGCGACAGAGAGCGGACGGCCCACAATTTAGAGTTGCATCCCGGCAATGGCGTTTGGGACGACCAGCTCCCGGCGAGCTACGGCTGCAGCCTGCGGACGCACACTCTGCGCGACGATCCCGGACCAGAGGCATGGGAAACGGGCGGTCAAGCTGCGAAGGCGGCGACAAGATGCTGGGCGAGATTCCGGGGCTTCAACAGTTCGAGATTGTCGGCAGCAGAGCTTCGAGGATGGCGCGGACGATGATACATCAGGTCCAGTTGGGCGCGCCTGGGCAGCTCGCACGGAGTGGCATATGTCATGTCGCGGTGCGGCGACGGGCGCAGAGTCAGTTCCTGAAACATGGTTGAATCTCCAGCTGATCTTCGCTCGTCACGGCTCCAGCAGCCGAGTGTCGGTTCGCGCATGCAAGTCAGGCGGAAAAGCTACTGTACGCGAGGAGGCCCAAGTCGCAGGCGAATAATCAACCACGCGCGCTGAGTCGCCGCGGCGGCCACGACGGATCTCGCCATGTTGGCAGACGCGGGCGGTGTCGTCGCCGTCGCGCGGTCCACCGTCGCCGTGGGAGCTCGAGTAGCACCTGGCGCGCCCAGAGGTACAGTTGTGCATGTGGGATCGCAGTAACTCTCCCGAGTGCAGATATGCAGCCGCAAACTAGCATGAGCTGACGAGATTTTTGCCTTCCGCAAGGGCCACTGATCCAATCCCGAGACGTGTTGGAGGGCGGCGAGAAGTCTCGCAACCCGTCATTCGCTGCGCGCGCCTTATTCGTCGCGCGGGCGTGAAGAAGCGGCGGCGGTGGCGGCGCCGTGGTGCAACGGTGCGACGTGCGGATTGAGGGCGGGCTCCACTCCACGCGAGCATCACAGAGGCAGAGGCATTCATCAGCACCACGTCCACGCACACGCACACCCAGCTTCCCCTGCCCGAGGCATGTGGACACACACCGTGAGCGGGCTGGCCGCCGACCACCGAGCTGCAGTAGCGCAGCGCAGCGTCAATGGGTAGGAAAGGGAGGGTCAAGGTGAGGGTGAGGGCGCGAGAAAGGCAAGGCAAGGCTCGGCTCGGCGACGCGGTTGTTGCATTGGTCCTTTTCAGCCAGCTCCATGCTCGTCTGCTGGCTGCACACCAGCGCGCGGACAGCGGCGTGCAGTTGACTTTCCGTTGCAGCGTTCGATGCACTCAGTTGCACCCATGCGTCAGCCCGACCTCCTAGCAGGAGCAGGTCGGCGGCAACGGCCCTGCAGGCCTACGCTAGGCGACAAACTGCCTGACTCCTGCACCTACCGCCCGCAATGCTGGGGTGGACTGCTAGGGAGTATTATAGCTTCCAAAGTTAAGTGCGTCCCCCGTCACAGAGTTCCGCAATTTACTGGAATAGCAGAACGATTGGGTTGCAACGCGATGCCGCCTGTCATATAACACAAAAAGCCCTCCCATTCCCTCTGATGCTTAGCTCCGATCCCTTTGAGCCTGGTGACGAACGATAGTGCGCCGTTGTCGAGAGCCATACACCTCACTACCCTCCCACGTTCCCATGGCCCCTCCACGACCGGCTCTGGCCCAAAGCGAATCCAAAGCTCGATTTTTTGAGCGTCTCGGCCTCGACGAACGAAATGAATTCCACCGACGAGTATATGCAATGATGAAGGTATGTCGTGTGATACTTGCCCACATTTCCGCATTGGAGAGTTGCTCACCTCACATCCAGGAAGAAGCCGTCGAAGGCCGCCGACGCATGACCGAATCCCAGGATGTCCTCGTCCCTTCCCTCAGAGGCAACACAAACGTGGAACCGCCATATAGCAATGCCCAAATCAGCGAAACCGTCACGCACCGCGAAATATTACGAATATATCGTCTGGCCCGCCCGGAAACCCGAGTAGTGTACGATCTGGGTCGCGACACCGATCGAGTCGAGGAGGAAAATTGGGTAATACGTTGGATGCTGTGGCATGTCTTTCGATATCGGGACAGTCGCAATCGAAATAGACGGCACATCTCTCCCAGCCCGGAACGCCCACCACAACCGAATCCTAGCATAGCAGCTGTGACATCAGGTCATCGAGGCGGCTCTTCTTCGCAACATCGTATGTTTTCGCTGCCCACTTATTGCGTGCACATGTCTCGTCATGACTAACAGTGATATAGCAGCGTCAGCATCAGCCGTCCACCGACAGAGTTACTATTGGGATCCCGTTCGCAACCAATGGTGCTTCCGATGACGACATTTACTCGCCGCTGACAATACCATTTTCTGCCACGCACACCAGCGCCCCGAGGATCTCTCCCAGCAACGATGCGCGGGGGACTTTGGGGTCGTTTGGTGGTTCTGCACAGCGGGCATGGGGAACGATGAACGATGGATACAGTTTTGGCCGTCTCGAAAAATCAAGCGAGCTGGCTCCCGCTCCGATTTCGCCTTTTGTGACCAAGCCACTCCGCTTCGATCTCCCTTTCTAGCTCGGTCGGCTTCCGCTTCTCTTCCAGCCGGACGAATTCCTTGCAGGGCAAGCTTTCTAGGTCTGAGGAGCACAAGATTCTGCTGGTTTGCGGACAAGTACGAATAGCGTTGGAGCGCCACTGTCGTGCTGTGAGCTCCAAATGCAGCAGGCGGATTGATACAATCATGTTGTAGTAGAGGAGAGACGGATTGCACGTCCTGGGGACGTTTTAGATGACGATTGAGATTGGAGACTTCTCCGAAAAAGCCGGTCTTCGCCAAAAATTATGTAAACTCTAATTAGTTAATCATTTCTACTCTGCTCTGTCCAGAACGACTGTAAGTTTTCGTGCCTGGATGCTAGCTCAAACATGTCGGGCACCGCACCATCTTGTGAAATAATTGGAGAGGCTTGTGATTAGCGTCCCGCCGACAGGCGACAAGCTGCAGCCAGCTGTTCGTATTTCCTTATTTCCACCACGAAGATCATCAACCACGGCCGCCCGCACCAGTCTGTCTCTGGCGGAAAGTCTAAAGCTTGCATAGGGTATAGAACGCGTTTGCCGTATCCGGGTGTTGCTACAGGTGTCGTGATTGACTTTCATCTTGCAGACGATCTACTGCAACTTTACCTCCTGCTAGTCTACCAGAGACCGTGAATGACTGCTGTTGACAAATCGGTGCGATTAGGCACCGGACGGGGGATGCGCATTGATGCCAATCAATGGTCAACGTAAGGATGAGAGTCGCGAAGCCCGGACGGAAGCGCGGCATGCGCGCTGACAGTGTTCAGGCATTGGCAATGTGCCGAGACGTGATGAAGCCAGCGGCAACATTGTTGGATGATCAGCAAGGAAATGTCCGTCGCACCTGCATGAGATCTGGTTGACAGGGAAATCGTCGCACGTGTTCCGGGGACGTGCTCAGGAACGCATGCACTTGGATGAACTGACCCAGGTCGAGACTGGGAACCAGTATGAACTGAAACCCGAAAACTTGGAAGTTCTTCTGCAAACTGCGAGCATGATCTTGCTGGTTGGGCTTTATCCTTTATTGTTCTTCAATGATACACAGTAAGGACTCAAAAATCTCTTGTTGGAAAGCCGGATCTTGGCTAGCTTTTGGATGCAAACAGGTCTCTCCAGAACTCCTTGAAACCATATTGAGGTTTCCGCTCATCGTACACGTGGCCAGCACCATCCATTGCAAATTTGTCGAGCACTGAGCCAGGTCTGTGACCGATCACTTCTATGCCCTTGACTTTAGGCGCTGTCGCCCTGGCATGGATCGCGGCAGCAACCTGAGGCGCTACATCGGCGAAACAGTTACGCAGTTCTCGTTCCAGTGAGAAGTAAGGCTTTTTCGCGAGATTGGGTGCCATGAGGTTGTAGGATCGAGTCAGCTCGTTGAGCTGCTTGATTGCTAATTTGTGGTAGGACAACTCGGTCTTCTCCCATTGAGGATCTCGAAAAGGTGCGACTGGAAAGTGGTCAGTTTCGCAAACACGCATATCTTATCGGGAGACTTACCAGTAGGTCTTCGCGGTGCATCTGGTGGTGGCGCTTGCGACAACATAGTGTGCTGTGTACGTATTTTGACCTGTTCCTCGGTTGACTTCAATGTGCCATCGTCGTTGAATGTCTGCTCCAGCAATTTGATCTCTTCATCCATTTGCGTCGCATCGTCCGAATTGCCTGGCTTGAGCTCCCCTGCGATGGTGATTTGGGACAGGTGATCTTGGCTGTCGATGGCGTTCATCTTCTCAATCTGCTCTTTCGATGGGTTCTCGAGACTTTCAGCGAATGCGTATTCCTCAGCCAGTTTCACATGCGATTCGAGACTACCGCCACGGCTAGTAATAACTCGGCACACATGTCGCCGCCAGTCTGAGCGCAGACGCTTTCGAAATGTATTGGCTGTCGCTATGACTTCCTGCTGTTTCTCGATCCAGGGAGGCACGATGTCTTGCTTCTTGATCATCTTGTTCATCAAATATGTGGTGGTGTCAATGAACGGTGAGCTAGCGTTATGGTCACGTTCTATCTTCTGACCCCGAGGAATATTCTTGAATTGTCCTCGAGCGATCGCGTCTTCAATTCTTTGGTTTGCCAATGAGACTATGCCCTGGACTGAAGCGGCGACCTGACGAGCGCCGGGTAAAAACCGGGCCTGAACTTCTTGACGGAACTTCTCGCGCTCCTCATCGGTCATCCCGTTCATGTCATCTTTCGAATATTTGTTCGCCTTCTCACGAGCGTTCGCAATACGCACGCCATCACTATACTTGGTCTTCGATCGGCCCGTATCGACTCGTCGTGGAGGGCCACCACCGCGGGGCATAGGCCGAGTGCTGTCGTTGAGCATCCGTAGGCTGGCATCTGCAATGCTCTCCGTCCCGGTCCAGGGCTCAGCAGCCGCACTCTCACGTACATGCTTAGGAGCACTCGCCGGCAAATTTGCTTGCGATATGGCGCCAGCGAATTCGTTGCGGAAGTCAGCAGCAGCAATTTTGCCTTCGAGCTGCTGACGCAAATCCTCACTGAAGCTGGAAGCTCCATCCATTTCCTCGACAGACTTTCGAGCACTTCGTCCGCCTGTCGTCAAGGACTCTTCACTCAGTTGCTCCAGCTTCCGGGTCATCGCACCTTTGCTCTCTTCTCCATGGTCAGGATCCTTGTTGGAAGCATGTTCGCCACCTTGAGGCGCTGGTGGCGAACGTGCATTGGAGCTGTGTCGTAAATGCCATGCTGGTGCACGCACGCGCACTCGCAAGTAACGAGCGCGAACGGGCCAAGATGCGCGATTGATCATACAGCTTCGTGGCATCCGCGAAAGTCGATATTGATGAAACCCGACAGCACGGATGGAGCTGGTGATGATGCTCACTCAGATGGGAAGCTGCGGACGGCACGCTCCGAGGCTTGGCAGTCGCATCCGCTGGTTGGTGGTTGTTGTCCTCGACACTTCACACTTACCTCTTTCATCAACCAAACCTGGGCCAGAGTGGACTGACGCGCACCCACGGAAGACGTATATGTGACAAGCTCATACGGTGCAACCACATGACGACGCACTCAAGCATGCTGCTACACGACACCACAGACACGACTCGGCGGGCGCTGAAAAGGTTCGCAGCAATCTACCGGCAGCTCTTGGCTTATACCGGACGCGACTTATATGTGTGTCACAAACGCTATTCTTGCTAATCTCTCGACATCTCTGGGTCGGTGGTGGCGTTATAGAGTTGGCTGGTTCTGAGTCGCTCAGTTCTACGAGGATCATGTGATGGCTTGTCCGAAACATTCTCGCTCGCTGACGCTTGAATGATCCCGCATTTGGAGAAGTCAAGGTCTTCACCGAAGATGATACAGGTTTGTTCTGCCCCGACTCTCCGAGTCGACCGAGTAATACCTACTACAAGTGCCTCAAGACAGCCACTCAGTCTCTGGCGTGAGTCTATTGGTGCCACCCACGAGCCACAGCTCTGAAACGCGTCTGGAGAGATCCCGCCTGCTCGAGACTACTACACGCCAGCCGTGCCTGCACGACTGAGCTCTTGAGCTTCAGATGTCTGACTGTCCCAGCGATGGGGACCCTCTGAGTCTCTTGAAACAGCGCTGTGAGCCAGTGCAACATAGACACATGCCTTCCAATCTCACACCAGCTGCTTCACCACAGATCTCAACTCTGTCCGTCGCTGAGTTACGCACAACCACGCGCAATGCTCCGAACCAGTAATGCTGATCGTTGTTCTTCGCAGGCAGAGCGTCACAACAGTGCCACCTGGGCGCAATATTCTGGCCCGCCGCCAAGGTTCCTTCGCTGGACCCTTCACCATGGCCACGCCAGCTTTATATGTAAGCCGGCCACGCGCGCATGTGCAGACAGATAAATGCATTTTGGAACAAACCCTCGGACAACAGGTCTTGCGTTCGTTTCTGAGCCGATTTTGCCGTTCGCTAGAGTCACTCTTTGTCGTCTGTACCTGATTACGAGGGAACTTCACAAGCTACCATCATTTTGCAAACACCGAGCTGTCGGGCAGCCTGTACAAGGACCTGGAAACCCACGAGAAGTCGCATCTGTCTCGACTGGCACCAAGACACGCGCGCAGCATTTTCTTGTCAACGGATTATGGAATCCGAATCGTCGACACTTAGTGCCTACAGCTTGGTCCTAGCGTGGATCAACGCCGACTACGAGGCCCCTGAGTTCACGAATGAGGCATTCTGTAGAGCTATCTCTCACGACACGCAGACGCTCAGCATACTTTTGCAGCACGTCGTACATCTCAATGCCATTTGGCAGTCCAGCTGGCCGTCTCTGCGATTGCAGCGGCGCAGGCTATATGTGACCGACCTGAAGCCGCGCATCGAGGGCGATCTATGGAGAATTGATTGGCTTATTCGCTTTGCGAAATGTGAAATTGGCGTCATTCGCAGGGATCAGTCGCTCTCTCCAACTTTTACTGTCAAGGACAACATCACGATCGATTTGCTAATTCGGGCGCAAAAGATCTTGAGCCTGTTGCTGTCTGAGATCGATACCTTACCAGAGAAGGACTGCGACGCAACGAAAATACTCACGGACGAGATTCTGGAGCGAGACGACGCGAAAAGCTGCGTACCAGTAGCACTCTTTCTGGAGGAAAACATTGGCAGACCTAGCGTTACCTTGCGCATCCCGGAGCTTGAGGCGAAACAGATTTTTATGAAGAAACCATCGACACCTCCTACGTTAGTGGAGTGCACTAGTCGCTGCGATGTCTGCAGCTCTAGATCTTGTCGATGCTGGGCGAAGAAGCGTGTTGAACGGAACGATTCAATGTTTAGTGTGGTATCGAACGGAAGTTTGTCGCAATGAGAATGATCACGATCAAGAATGACACGAGAGATGACATTTGGACTGGAAAGCTTCACGAGATAGAATAAAATATAGATTATGCAGCTTCTCACTAGGACACCGTAATATACAGTGCTCGTATGTTTGATCTATCTTATCATCAGACACTTCAATTGTCGGTGACTGCTCAATGACAACTATCACGTGATAGCGTGAAGATCGCCACTGCCTTCGCCGAGAGGTTAGATTATCTTCCTGTTCTCGATGCACTCATTGACCCTACCAACCTGTATATTGATACTGAATTCACTGCGTGTTTCGCACAAATACTCTACACTCTCTTCGTCGTCATGGCGAGCTCGGCTGAGCCCACAACGAGACTCGTCTACCAAGTTGACGAGTCCGCAAGAACTCTCTTGACGCGACTGAAAGCCATACGCCAGTACGAAGACCTCTCAGATGAAGACCGAACCCTTTTCAAAGCCGTGACAACCTCTCAGGATGACTCTTCACAATGCTACGTCGTTGAGACCACAGAGACCATTTTCTACGTCCAAGGTGGCGGCCAGCCTTGCGATACCGGTGTCATGATTATCAGTGGGTCAAAATTGCAAGTCACATCTGTGCGATATGGCAGCGGCGGCAGTGTTCTACATCTAGCTCGCGCCAATGGCGAGATTGAGCAACCCCGCGAAGGCGACCTTGTGGAACAACAGATTGATGGTGAGAAACGAGACTCTCATAGCAGATCCCACACAGCTGGCCATATCATTGGACTTGCTGTCAGACAGCTTGCGGCGAAGCACGAACTGTCTATCACTGAACTGAAGGCCTCTCACTATCCCGATGCATGCTTTGTTGAGTTTAAAGGTCTTCTTGATGGAAAACACAAAGACGAGATTCAGTCTCAGGCCAGTGCGTTTGTGGACCAGGCGTTGTCGGTGAAGTTGTACTGGTATAGACCAGAGGAGCTGACGAGCAACAATGTGATCACTGCAGAAGAAATGCCGATCGTGACTGGAGCTGATGGCACCTGCCGAGTTGTTGATATCGTGGGTGCTGGTGCATATCCTTGTGGAGGAACTCATGTTCCTGACACCAGCTTTGTTGGGAAGATTTCTGTTAGAAACATCAAGCGCCAGAAAGGGAACACGAAAGTTTCGTACGCGGTTGCGACGCCAAGCTGAATAATCTGCTTACGAGACGAGACGGTATTCAGCTCGAACCCCTCACTGCCCCTCGTACTCCGAGGGGATCACTTCACAGCTTCAAGCGCTCTGCTGCTTGAATAAACATTACCAACTGCTATAATTAAGTATAATTTAGCAGTGTTGGCACTTGACTAGCCAAAGCGCTACTCACTCGCGCAGCATCCAGGTTCGAGCTACCAGACTGTGTACCATAGCCGAATCTCTCGAAGCCGATAAGATGGCTCACAATATCACAACACTGTTGGCGCAGCTGCCTATCGATCCAGCAGATCGTCCACGATACAGCAAACAGCAATTGGCAGCTTACTTCAAGCGCATCAAGCTTCCTGAAACGCATTTATCGTCGCCCATCTTGGAAAATTCCAGCCTGGCAACGTCGAAGGAGCATGGCCTTCCACTTCTCAAGGCCTTGCAGCTATATCATGTTTCGAATATCCCGTTCGAGAATCTAGAGCTCCATTATTCAGCCAAGAAGCGAGTGTCCTTACATATGGATATCCTGTACGAAAAGTTCGTTGTCCGAGGACAGACCCATGGCCGAGGAGGGTATGTTGAAATAATGCAACTGCTTGAGCATAAATTGACAGTTGATTAGGCGATGCATGGAACACAATGGTTTCTTTGGAACCGTATTGCGGAGCTTAGGATACGATGTGCGGAATTGTGCCGGCCGTGTCAGTCGATCGTACAGCATAAACGCGGAGACCAGGGAGAAGCAGGGCGACACCTACGACGCCTGGAATCACATGCTCAATCTGGTCCGAATCGAAGAGACATGGTATGTAGTAGACGCGGGCACGCCACCGATGGGACCCAACATTGTATTTCCGCTCCGGGATGGATTCGAGGCAGTAGCAATTCCACCCCGAAAGATTCGCTTGCAAAAGCGTAGCATACCAGAGCACTACGCAAGCCGAGAGCAAGATGCGCAGAAATTATGGTGCTACGATTTCTGTCTTCATCCCGAACAACCTGATCGAGAGGATGTGTGGACGCCAATATACTGCTTCACTGAGACAGAATTCTTGCCGCAGGACTACGAGATGATGTCGTTCTTCACGTCGCATAATCCACGCTCCTTCTTCACATACTCGGTCCTTTGTGCGAAAATGATACTGGACGAGGCAAGCCAGGCTATTATCGGAGATGTCACGCTTTTCAACGACAGCGTTCGCAAGACGGTGGCCGGGAAGAGGGAGATTTTGGCAGAGCTCAAGACTGAGGAGGAGCGAGTGACGGCGTTGAAAGACTTCTTGGGGGTAGAGCTGACTGAAGAAGAGCGGAAAAATATTCTGCCAGAGAGGATGCTTCGTTAGTAGGGATCATAAGAAATTGAATGACCGCGAGGACTTCTCTGTTCGCTGCAAGATGATCACCAGTGCGCAAGCCTTCTCTTTCGGATGACATAGGCTGTACGCCTACAGAATCGTAGACGGCTTCGCTTGAGCTCGCCATGTGCATCTGAGCGAAGCGCACTTCTTGATTGATAGGTCCGATCTGGCCATCCTGTAGAAAGCGGCTTGTTTGCCTCTGCCATCGATGTCGAGTTTGGCGACGTCGTCCTTGAGACAGCGGGTGATCTGCGTTATCATTGCGGCTCCTCTTCGGTTGGTGCGAGATGCTCCTTGTTTGATATGTCTTAAGCGCCCACTGGTCTTCGTACCATTGTGTGATGCCAGCAGCATCACGCACCAACACACACTTGGTTCCGACTGGTCGGGTCGTTCGCTGCGAAAGACGAACTGGCGGCGAGGTCGATTTGATTGAGCGTTGACGAGCAGCTATCAAATATGGTCATTGATACTAGCCAGCCTCCCTCGTCAATGTTGGTGCCTCACTCGCCTTGTTGGGAGGCGAACCAAATGGTCGGGTGTGGGACTAGGATTTATAGTCGATGGCGCGCCTGGAGAGTCTCGTTCAAGGCTCGCTACCACGTTCTGTCACCATTTTTCAAGACTTGACAGCCCTGTAGCTTTATGCGACCGCGTAGTAGCGCTGCACTGTCATCGGCGGAACGTCGCGTTGCCACCGGTTATTCTGATGCTGTAGGGGCCTGGTTGGAATTCGGCTATAAACTCTACGCCGCTCAAGAGCTGCCACAGGTCGTAACTGCCGACCTCCAGGGTGGGAGCGCGACAGGCCGGAAAATGGAGGAGGAGCTGCTCGTGAACACGTCGCAGCCAGCAAGGGGCTTGCTGCAGCATAATCAGCATCAAATCGGATACCTGCGCTCTGGCGGTGTCTCCAGACTGTCGGTCACACTAGTTAATGGACGGAGAACAATTTGTCGGGTGTTCTTCTGGGTCCAGCACATCGATCCCGGGGAGGAGAGAGTGGAATGAGAAATGTAGACAGCGTCGTTGGGTTCTGGACGGATCACATGTCAGCGCAAGCAATTTGTGGCGCCAGAATTTGGCAACAACCACGCAAGCTGTGGGAAGATTTGCATTGTTCATCAATGCATTGCACATCACTGCCTTGTTCGTGAAGCGAGTTGACCGTATCTGTTCTCAGGGCCACCAGCTGCACCGTATGAAAATGCCGTACGCAAGCCACCTGCACGGTAGCTGCGACGGAATCGATCCTCAAGATCTGACTTACGTACTCTTCCGTCGTCACGGTATCATTTGACAACGCTAGCACCGCCCCGGAGTTGAAGCTCACATGTCAGTGGTAGCGCCAAGAGGTCTGCAGATGCACTGCACACGTCCGTCAAAAAGAGACTGGCGATCTCGATGCCTGGCGAGTCATGAGGCGTCTTAATATGCCGGCGTTATGCGGCAACCACCACATCGCGTATTATAGAGGCCGCGGTATAGGAGAGCCTCACTCTCGCTTGGAGCCATCTGAGTGGGCTGAGAATCCCAGGAAGGGAGTCCGGCCAATCGTGCTGTCGCATTGCTCCGTGTGCGCGCGGCGCGGAACGGCAACGCTTTGTGGAGTCAGATGTACGCAGCCTGTGCAGCGGAAGGATTGCTAGAGGAAGCAGGAACGGGTTTAGTACGCCTTGATGTGTGGCTGAGAACCACAATGGTGATATTGGACCTCTGTGGATATGAGTGGACAATAGGTCGCATAGCAGGTCAGCTCATCACTTTGATGCTGGTGGGTTTCCGTCAAAATTCATTGTCCTCTTGCGCATTTGAGACGATTTTGCAATTTGCGACCCCACAAAGAAGCCTGCTGAAATCACTTGCTGATTACCGCGGGCGCCGCGCTGCGTTGCACACGCGACTTCAGCGCTCGGAAAACTTGGAATTCTGTCTGGATGCACTTAATCTGTCCTGCATGCTAGCAGTTTCGGGCGCATGCAATCCGCAGTGAGCACTAGCTAGGCTGTGATGAGGAAAAGTCCATCGAGGTCGGTAATGGAGAATATCGGATATCATCCTGCGGAGCCAGCAGAGATGTCGTGATGCTAGCCGTATGTGAGTAGCCAGATCTCTCGAGTCTCACATTCCTGATGTGACATCGTAGCCATTGGCCCGTGTGTACAACTGCTCGGCATTTCTCCATTACTGGCACAGTGCAGCCTTTCGCCTGAAGAGTACCTTGCGGCTTTTCTTGAGTGTGGCCACTGAAGCAGTCCGATCGACTGTGCACAAGCAGTGCCACAGTTTAAGCCTGGTCAGAAACCTTCAAGCTCCAAGACCAGGATCGCTGAGACCAAGCAAGATCGTGACGTGTAGACGATGGTGGTGAACGAATTCCTCAACCAAGATTCCATGGCGGAAGTCTAATCATGGTTATAAATTGTCCGCGTGCGACATCCTGTATCTCATATCATTCGACATCGCCAGTCTGTGCATCAGCAACCTTGGAAGATGTCCGTCCCCCTTGTGGCGCACTGTCGTGCGCATTCTTCTTCTCGTTCCACTCCTCGAGCAGCGCCTGTACCTTTGGACCCCAAACATCTTCGCCTGCCTGCAACTCGTCATATTGTAAGACGTTAGTGGGGAGCTGGAAATCAGACTGTCTGGTGCGCACCAAGCTTGACATGCATGCCAGCGAACCTACTGCTACCCCGAGATCCTGAACAAGAGATCGGACGTAAAAGCCAGAGGTGACAGTCATCTTTAATCGACACGCCGGAGCTGGACAAGGCTTTGACTTATTGTTCATGTCCTCGTCCTGTAGCTGAACCGCAGCTTTGGCGTCCGAACTCGCCGGCTGCTCGGTGTCCTTGGGAGGTTGAGCAACTTCCGTGTCAGGCTGCGCTCCCTCCTGCGTGGATAGTCGCTTGATTGTGGCAGGCATGATGTCAGGTGTTGACTCATCACCGCTCGCGTCTTCGGTGGCTTTCAATCGCTTCGATGGTGAACAGGTCGTGGTGCCCGCTTCGGCCTCGTTCAATTCAGACCGCTTCCTCTTCAACACTGCTTCGCCAGTTTCTTCTTCGGTCGCATCTCTCTTGGGGCTCGCTCCGCCGAGCTGGTCAGGCAGAGCCTGTCTCGCGAGGTTCTTCTCAGCACTTTCTGCTTCGATGCTAGGCCAATGCCAGCTATGTGTGTCTCCCGGATACCATTCGGTCAGTTCCAGCTCAGTAACATCCACAGGCCTCTCTTGAATCTCGAAACCTTCCGGTAGCGGTTTGCCTTCTCTCGCATACTCGTACAGCCTCTTGCCTTGAACTCGAAGTGCGGAGAAGATCGGAGGCTTCTGCATACCCTTGCCTCTAAATTTGGCGAGAGCTTGGTCGACCGCCTCTCGACTAATATGATCGTATGGCTTTCGCCCAACGATCTTGCCTTCTGTGTCGTAGGTATCTGTCGCTGCACCAAACAAGACTACGGCCTCATAGCTTTTTGTGCATTCCGTTGTGAAATGGCCTAGTTCTTTCGTTCCGCTGCCGATGCCGAGGATGAGCACACCGGTCGCCATTGGATCCAACGTTCCTCCATGACCCATTTTGACATCTCTCAGCTTTCGCGCCTTCACCTTGCGTTTCTGTCTTTGGTTGTGCGATTCGCTTTCGATCTTCGATCTCTCGCGATCGAGCCATGGTCGAAACAGTTTGGACGGATTGAACTGTTGCTGTACGTCGCGGATGACCTGAGCTGAGCTTATGCCGGGCGGTTTGTTGATGGCTGCGAGTGATCATTAGAATGCAAAGACGAGGCATGATATGAATTGGAACCGTACCGTACCGAGAACGCCTTCCAGAATGGGGCCCGACATGGTGGTGACGATTCCTGGCACAGATTTATTCGTGGGATGAATTGCTTGCTTGAGGCTGCGAAAGAGTAACTGGCGACCCCCCATGGGATTTGTGTCGTTGATGTCGCCCACAGATTTGGCCGTCGAAAAGCGCAAGAACAAGCTCCGCGCACCTGGCTCCGATCCCTGCAGCCGCTAAACTTTATCTTAGCGTGCACGTCGCGACCAGGAAGGCGCGCCCAGGTGCCGGTCAACTCACGTCTACCTTCACGCTGTGTCCGAGCACGAAGTACTATCACTATTCGACAATGATTGCATGCACACCGCAGTTCTGCTGATGCATCATTGACCTCCCGCAACCACGACAATGCCACCAGCAACGCCCGAAGTGGAGGTGCTCCGCCCACGCGACCCCTCAGCGGAAGACAGCGACGACTGGAACGAGTTTACTTTGACGAAAGCCTTCGTTCATGCAATCGGCGATGAACGTGATCTCGTTAGTCTGCTAGTAGCAGAAGCTGGGCACCCGGTGACCGTGGTTGGAGAGCTCGAGCCGCTCGATGAGGACGAGTACGACTTGTACCTACGCACACCAAAGACCGAACCGAAGCGGGCGAGAGTAGAATTGCAAGATGTGCGACAGTTTGCATTCGGCGAGGATGATGGTCAGTCCGCAATATGGGCAGCTGGCAAAGCAGGTTGGCACCGGCTACATCCGGCCAAGAAATACCAGAAGATATACGACGAGATGTGCGAGGCGGTGCAAGTGCTCTACTACATTGCAGATGCGTACAAGACAGAGCGTTATGAAGGCAGGGGCAAGAACAGAACGCTGCTTAAGGATTACAGCGCGCAGGAAATCTTCGAAAACTATGCCCGGGACGTGCTGGAAATGGACGATGTAGAGGAGGGTTCTGCTCGGATATACAAGCATAAGGACTTCCTCATCGGATCAATGCTCGCTGGAAGAGAGGGTCTTCCCTGGACCAAATATCCTCTTTGCAAGCACCTGTACAAGCGCTTCCCCGACACAGTAGCCATGTTACGGAAGAGACGAGACACACCAGTGGAGCATAAAGTTCCCGCATCGAAAACCAGACATAGCAGGAAGAATCCTCCGGCAGCGAGCTCGAGCGTACCATCGCGGCAAAGCAAAACGCGCTCAACAAGACAAACCTCTGTGGATTCGGCACCTCATACTAAACCCGAACCCGGTAGAGTGCGCACTACCCGACAAGGCTCTGTCGAAATAGAAACTACTATGGCACCGGTCAGACGGAAACGCGGCAGACCAGCAAAGAACACAACACCTCAAGTGACGACTCCTGATAACGCATCGGAGACTAGCGACGCAATTCCCGACGAACCAGAGCAGGAAGATACGCAGGAAGATATGCAGGAAGACAATGAGCCTGCGATGGCTATGGGACCACCAAAGACCCGTCCTGGAAGACATACGCGGCGGAATCCTGAGCCTGTCGAGCCAGATGTCCTTGCAACGCCTGCCAAAGAAGAAGAGAGCGACGAGGAGATCCGAGCGAGAGAGCAGAAGAACAAGTCTTCGCTGCGGCCACGCTCCAGCAAGGCTAGTAAATCTGCGGCACGTAACGGTGGCAAAGGGCCGAAGCAGCAAGATGAAGACTCAGATGACGAACCTGACCCTCCTTCCTCACCCATACCAGGAAAACGGAAAAGCGAAGACCATCTGGAAGACCTTCAGCGAAGGAAGCCAAAACGTCGCAATTCCCGACCGCATGATGATGAAGGGATTGATATTCCCACCTCTCCTGATTCGAGTGGGGGCGATATTGATTTGCCGCTCCGACTAAACGAAGTCGCAGACGTGGAAACCCCCGTGCAAGAGGACACCTGGGTATGCGCCCTCGACGGCTGCACGCACAAGATCTACGCTTCGTCACATCCTGAGTCGCAACGACTAATTCGTGAACACTATGCTTTACATGCGTACGATGATGACGAGAGAGTGCAGATGGTCAAGAAGGTGGAAGCTCCTTCTCTACCTGTGGGTCGATTGATGGAAAAGGTGAAGATGCAAGCGAAGGCAGAGGGCTTTCCCGGCAGTCATGCGCCTGCGCCAAGTATGCCTGACAACGTGAGAAGCCGCTTTGATCCCGGCGGGCACATTGGTGTCGGCGAAAAGTATTGATTGTGTAAATTTCTTTTTCTGGCACGATGGCCATCACCACGTGATTGCGTCTGAACGACGCTGGTGATACTGTACATGAATGTATGATGAACCCCTGATGATACCTTCCTGCTTAATAGTCTTCGCTGGGGTTTGAGCCATATCTGTATACAGTATTGAGCGGCTTGCAAGTCCGAGCTCCGCGAGCGCTCCTCGTCTCGTCGACGCTCGGGTCTTTTCATGAACCATGATCAAGAAGTCTTGCTTTCGTTAGCTGGCCTGCGATGCCGCTTCCATGCTGCTCGCCGAATCCTGACAACATCTTTGAGCATGCATGAGATCGTGCATTCATGCTCTTCGCGCAGTCGGTGCCCTTTCCTCAAGGCTTCTTGGCGCTAACCTCGAAGCCTCCTGCTTCTTCGAGTGCAGCTTGCACGTTTGCATCTTCTCAGGCGCCACCGGAGTAGGTCAGAAAGGCATTTCGTCCCTCTTTGATCCTCGGTCCTCCAAGCCAGGCTAAAAATTCAGCCCATTCACATGTCTCAGTACTTGTTTATTGGTTTGCCAAAGTAGTATTTTGCCGCTTGCAACATCACAGGGTAGCTTGCACACATGCCACCATGCTCTGTTTTCGTTCCAGAAATTGAGCACAACTCTACTTCTCATCTCCAGCACCACTTTCTGGAGCAGCATTGCCAGCACGAATTTGAGCCTCCAGCGCATCGAGGCGTTTCGACATGTCGTCTAATTTGCCGAGCATTTCGGTGCTGACATTATTGAACTTGGAGGTCAGCTGATTGAGCAGGTCATCAACTACAGCGACGAGTTCTGAAGGCTTGGTCTCGGTCTGCAGCGTCTGTGAGAATGAGCGACAACTGCCGAGATGTGTTCTCTGACTTACCGTAGAGTCGGCGTTGATGTTGAGCTTGTCGACTTTCGCTGAAAGATCGGATGACATTTTCAAAATCGCAAGTAAAGCTATCGATGTTGGGAAGTTGAGGATCGGTCCACGCCGTGTTCTTGATGCTACGCGAAGCAAGGAGGAGGTGAGGTGAAAGGCTCGGAGTATTCTTGGCGTCGGCTGCAGCGCCACGCGACACGACGTCGATCCTGGTTGCTAATCGAGGCATTACCATATTTCTGTTCTGCATTTCTCCTGGACCGTTTCCTGGCAGTAAACAACGAGCTCTAACCCTCAGACTGGTAAACAACTCACGTCACGAACCGACCGCAACACCACCATGGCCGACGCGACGCGAAGCTGGCGATAGAAACATGACATCAACCTCATTCTCCGACATGCCCACGCTGGCCAACCCTTCATCGTCTTCGCGCCGGTCGCCGCCCTTTCATCGAAGAACGAAGTCGTGGGCAAGGAAACTGGAACGCTGCTGTTGCACCACCTTCGCCTTCTTTCCCCTCGTATTCGTCTACGGCCTCACGACATGGGCTGTCTACGTGGAGAGCCATGTCTCCTTCATCGGCCGCGACGATCTTGGCGCATATCTCCGAGCAGCGCTCGGAATAGTGCTCTATGCTCTGGCTAACGTCAGCTACACGATCGCCGTCTTTACACCTCCCGGATCGCCTTTAGATGCTCAGGGCGGAAAGAGGGGCAGAAAGGGCGACTATCAAGGTGTGCCTACTCATGATGAATACAACGATTATGCGCGGCGACAAGAGGAGGGAGTGGAGCCAGTTCCGGGAGAATGGGAGCGCATGCACAACAGCGTGACTGCGAAGAGCACGGGCAAACCACGATTTTGTAAGAAGTGTCAATGCGTCAAGCCAGATCGAACGCATCACTGCTCTACCTGTGGACAATGTGTTCTGAAGATGGACCATCATTGTCCCTGGCTGGCAACTTGTGTGGGGCTGAGGAACTACAAAGCTTTTCTGCTATTCTTAATATACACGAGCCTGTTCTGCTGGTCATGCTTCGCGGTTAGTGCGTGGTGGGTATGGGAGGAGTTCAACGATCGCGTACAGAATATGGAGGGCCTCATCGTTGTCAACACGATCCTTATATCTGTGCTGGGTGGTATCATTGGACTTGTGCTGTCGGGGTTCACCGGCTGGCACATATACTTGGTTGTGTCTGGGCAGACCACCATTGAAAGTCTGGAGAAGACGAGATATTTGAGTCCGCTGAAGAAGAGCATGGAAAGCCAATTCCAGGACCCACACAGGCACAATCTGGCACAGGACGAGACTCCAATCACGAATGCAGTCGTGACTGGGGAGCACCAGCCTCTCACTGACCGCCTGAAGGAAATACACGCCAACGCACTACCTGGCGTTCTGCGTCCTGAGGAAGGAGCGTCTGGCCCAAACACCAGAACACCATCCCCTCTTCCACCGGCGGCGAGCGGAAATCCGGGTTCGTCGCCGGCACAGCAGAGCTTGCACAGATCCTACGCTTCACTTGAAGCTCAACGAGAGCGCGATCGATACAACAACTATCAAGACGAATTGGACTCAGAACGCCTACCTAATGCATTCGACCTTGGTTGGAAACGCAATTTGCTACATGTGATGGGACCTATTCCGTGGAAGTGGCCGTTACCATTTCTTAACACCACTGGCGACGGTTGGAGCTGGGAAGTCAGCCCCACGTTCTGGGAAGCCAAGGATCGAATCGCAAGGGAACGCGAGCAGAGGATGCGAGAAGACGCTATGTGGAATCGAGAGGCAAGCCAACAAGCGTGGCTTCCTCCGCCCAGGCCGAAATGGACTCCTGGCCAGGGGTTCGTGGATCAGGTTAGGAACGCCACGGCAGGACCGCCGAGGAACAGCAGTCCTAGCATGCAGATGCAATCGCTTGATAAGAGGAAGCTAGATGATAATGGCGTAACGGATTATGATACGAGTAGTGACGAGGATATGAAGTCACAAAGACGGCAGCCGCAGCAGGCGACAAGGACCGAGAACTGGAATGATATTCCTGAGGACCTGTTGGGCCCTTCCCAGGCAGGAGCCCGAAGAAGCGGCAGTCGGAACAAGAACGATTGAAAGAGCGAGCATTTGTATTCTTGAGAGCATTCTGTACAGCGTCGATGAAAGCGAACTTACAGTACGTTTGTGCATTGACATCGCGTCGCCATCACTCGCTGGGCCGCAGCTTGACCTCACTCTCCGAGTTCTGAAGCTGAAGAAGCGACTCGAGCGTTAGTCCATAGCGCCATGCAGCGTTCAGGTATTGCGCCTGCTTCTTCGCAGCCTCCGATTAGGGCCTCTGGCGCACTCGCACTACAGTATTAGTGTTCACTATTCTATCATCCATCATATTTACATGATTTGTCACAGCGTGTAACGAAAGCGACGGCTGGTGACCATCATTGTTGTTCACACGGCACCCAACGAATGCCTATGCAGAGGCAAGGCATCAAAGTATAGGCCATGAGGGGAGTATGAGGACAGTCCGCGATTCTTTGCCGGCCATGGTCCGGGTCTGAATGTTGCGACAGAAGAATGTGGAAAGGTACCGGTGATGGAGGACCTTGTCGTCAATCAAGGATATGAACAGTTATAGGAGTAGCTGAAGCAATTACCTCCACACCGCTTTCCCGATACTTACAACTGCGCGTGGCAGCTGCCTGGCAGTGAAGCTGTCGCCATGCCTTCTCCACGACTCGTGGAAGCGAAGACCGAACGCCATTGCTGGAGGTGAGCTTTTTGACCAAACACTTTCATCCATGGTCAAGAGCAATGACGGCTCAGCGAATCTCAATGAATGTAGCTCGCGGATCAAGCTTGGCAGGAGCCACGCAGGCCTTCTTGTGATCACTCCATTCCTTCTTTTGACAGTCTGCAGAGCAGTAACGGCGCTCCTTGCATTTGCCACAAGTCAGCAGAGACGAGCCGTCCGCTTTGGTCTCAGCACCGCAGTTGCCACAGACTTTGTTACCATACTTTGGCGCCTTCGAACCTGCTTCAGCAAATGAAGCGACGAATTTCTCTGCCTCTTCACGGAAAAGCTCGAGGTGAGCATCGGCCTTGGTCGAAGAGATGCTGGTACGCGGAGTGGCGTAGGGGTCAAAGAAGAGACAGGCGAGGGTAGTGGCCATATCATCAACACTTGGACGAGCTCCGCGAGCGATCATCTCCATCACAGTCTTTTGCATATATGCCATTTCGCCTTTGTCGCGTCCATGATCTGGTGCCCTGAGAAAGTCAGTGCCAAGCTTGAATCGCATGAGATTCCTTGTGTCTCACCAGATGTTGGTCATGAGACCCGGAAAAATGTGGTCCTCCTTTGGTGCTCCTCCATCGAGCATACTGTCGATGCGACCAGGAGAACCGAAATCCCATGGGACGCCATTCTGCAAACAGTCAGTATACGGCTTCTGGGAGCCACCTGTGGCAATTTGCAGCAGGAATATGGGACTCTTACCACATAGCCCGTGTCACTCTCCAGGGCGTCCCCAAGCTGGGTTACTGCGTCGCGCATGAGCCCACAGTCCTTGTAGTACTTTCGCATAGCGTTGCGTTCGTCATCAGAAATCTTGACTCCGAGGGTCATGCCGCAAGCTCCCAGCAAGCACAACATGTATCCAGGACCGTATGGATCCTGAATACCTCCAAGCACGCCAGGACGAGCCTTCAGAGCTTTGGTACGCAGACGTCGCATTTTGGCAGTGAAGTCTCCGGATGTGTCGAGATGGCGGCGGACATACTCCGGGTGGGTGCACAGCGCAGCCAAAACAGAGAAATTGATGCTGGCCTTGTCGTTCGTGGGCTTTGGGTAAAGGTGAACGGCCTTGCCGTCCGGTGGACCTTTCTGAGCCATCATGTTGTGCTCCGCCTGGCGAAGCGCGCCGCGATGCTCATCGCCTTCGGGGAGTGGAGCTTTGCCGTGCTTTGCTTCAAGAGCGACAAGTCCGCACTCCTTGTTGAAGTCTTGGATGAAGTCTAGGTCGGCATCGCAGCAGAATAACTGCAATCTCCAGCCATCCATGATCGGTGTAGACGTGTGCCGCAACTGCGCAACGTCAGTTCTCAAGTTCTCGTCGCTTTGGGACGGCGCGTCGTACTCACCTCGAATCTGCCGTTTGAAGGATGTCAGGTGGAGGAAGAAGCTGGAGAGGTTGGACCGAAAAGCTGGCGGTAGTTTGTTTTGGAGCGCGCCGGGCGCAACGGTCTGCACGTTTGCGAAGGATATGCAAAGCGCCGCGCGCTGCGACACGTAGTCATGCGAGGCAAGCGCGCGAACCCCGTTTGCTGCCTTGTCGAAGAGGGAAGGCACGTCTACTGCTTTGCGAACCTTTGAGCACTTTGCATCGTTTGCTCTTCTTCCTTACTCACACTCCATTCACTCATTTGCTGTACGGCAATTCGCGCCTCCCCTTTCGTCCAAGATGGGTCGCTGGGGCTACGGACTGTTCCAGTCCGAACTCGAACTCGACGCCGTCGGCGATCTGGATATCGACTGCGGTCTTGACAAACTTCGAAGTAAGACTGCAGACGAGCCCGACAGCAGTGACGAGACAGAGGACGACATTGCTTCAATGTCCCAGTACACCTTGTACCAGCCCACTGACGCCAAACTTGTCCAAGAGCATATCGAGACTCCAGATGCTGAGACTGGCATTTCGCCCCTCGATAGTGCTCTGGCCAAATGGAAAGCCATGGCCCTCGGGAACGAATTTTATTTCCCAAGTTCTGGTCAGATGTTCATCCTTCTGGGAGCCTGTAAGTCTAGCCTCAGTCGCGCAGCCCGAGCGACACCTCCGTGCAGATGCGGCGCAGAAGCTGATCGTAAGTGTAGGCGCCATGTCACTGGGTTGCAAGTTGTCTGCCGAAACACTCCAAGACCTGCGCAATGTTTTCACCAAGTGTGGTCTGTTCCCTGATGCACTTGCCCAGATGGACGCCGCTTTGAATGGACCTGGTCGCTACCAAGGACGGCCGTGGAAATTTGTTTCGCCCGATTCCTTCGAAGATGTCGATGATCTTGAGGAGATCTCAAAGGCCACTAGATGTCTCATTACCAAGATCGAGGCACGTATGGAAGCTTATGCGCTTGAGAAGGACGACCACGGAGTCTGTGGCGCTCCTGGTTGCCAGGCTACCCAACGCGACTCAGGAGGCGATCTATTGATGTGCTCCAGATGCGAGGAGAGGAGGTATTGCTCGAAGGACTGCCAGACGAAGCACTGGAAGTTTCACAAGCGGGTATGCGTCAAGGCATCCTAAGGACCTCCGAAGCTCCAGCTTAGGGGAAGGCAGGTCGTTGGAGCATAACGAGTCCAGAACTAATGAGGCAGGCATGGGACCTGTCACCGATCGCATTGCAGCGACGTGGAGGGAGGCATAAATCGGGAAACGACGTGGATCTGGTGGTCAGAGCGCCATAGATCATGGCCCAGTTCCAATTGACTGTGCATTTTCACGTACCGAACGCCTCGCTAAATTCCCACACAAGCACATTCCTGCACCAGCATATGACATTACGCTATGTTCGTGCACGCTTGCTCCTGCCTGGTCGCTTGCTACCAGCCTTCATCTTCTTCACTGAATACCCGCTATCATCTGCGGTCGACTTGGCATCGTTGCTCTTCGAGAATCGCTTCTTGCCACCAAACCCGAACTTCTCATTCTTCTTTTGTCGCTTCCTGTTCGGTCCATCTCCCTTAGCTCTTCGCTCTGCCTTGTCCTTTGCAGCAGTAGTGGCGGCGTCTTCCAGCGCGACATCGAATGGATCGTCCTCGTTGGCTGCGAGATCTGCGCCTTGGCGTTCTGTAACGGGTCAGCACGATGCAGTACAACTGCAGATAGCGGCACTCTAACTTACTTCGCTTGAGGGTTTGAATGCGGTCCAAGGTCGCTGTCTTCTCCTTCTGCCTCTCCTGCAGCTTCGCGATCTGTACCTGCTTGCCGAACTTCTTGAGATCCCTTTGCCTTCTCGCGTCCGAGCTTGCCTTCTTCCTCGCTTCTGTATCTAACAGTTTCGCTCGCACCTTGCCCATCTGCTCTTCTGACTTCACCATCTCAGCGAAATAGTCGGTCGGCCTGCTGAACGGTACTCCTTCAGCCTTCAGCTTCGAGCGCGCGGCTGCGACTGCGTTAAGCGATTGTCGGTAAAAGGCGAGCTCGCGATTCAGATCATCCTCGACGTCTGCAATTTGAACAGGCTCCTCAGACGTAATCGCTTGGACAGCAGAGAATGGCAGATCGGCAGGCAGTGCGATCGACTTTAATGATCGTGCAAGAGCAGCCGTGTTGTTGATCGTCAGACGCTGATGTGGCACAACATCTTCCTTGTCTTCGGACGCCAGTGATTCGAGGTCTGATAGCGGGATATCCTCCTCGTACTCGTCGTCATCTTCGTCGTCCTCAGCAGCGTCGTTCTCGATTTCAGAATCCGACTCAGATTCATCAGACAGTGGGCCAATCTCAACACCGCCGTTGGCATCCTCCGCGTCCTCGCTCTCGTCGGTCTCCCACCCTTCTTCATCTTCTTCCTTCTTGCCACCATTCGCTATCTCTTCAGCCTCGGCAGCTGCTTTGGCGGCAAGCATGGCGGCTCTTCGCTCTTTGCGATTGCCCGCCTTGGGTTTTTGTCTCTTGTCCACTTTTTCCTCGCCGTCAACCTCGATGACCTCTGCGCCGGCGAGGACGTTCTCGAGTGCCGAAAAGTCCACCTCGTCTCCCTCATCCTCGTCACCTTCACCAGCATCGGTTTTTGACTGCTTCGCTCGCTTGCGCTTCTCTGCCTCTTTCTGCTTCTTCTTTTGCTTCTCCAGCTTGTGATCAACACCCTTTTGCCTGTCGAGCGCAGCTTTCAACTTCAGTGCTTTCGTCATTGTGGTGACTCGCTTATGGAAAGAGAATTTCGAGGTGGGATCGTAGTGCGAAGCAGCAGTGCAGCTTCTTTCTCGAGCAAGAACTTTTGGGCAGCCTGCCGAATCCCTGCTAGCGCGCTCGGAAGACGCTGCCGGACCAAACTCTAAGCTTAATGTGCAGATTCCCGCGGCGCATCTCCTTCCTCAGAACTCATGATCAGAGCGGGATACCAGCATGTCAGGTCTTGGACCATGATTTTCTCTCGTGTGTTATCGCGGCGAGGTGTCTCGCAGCCCATGGCGCGATATCTACGCAACTTTGCGTCGACAACATCCAAGGACACACGCGCGAAGCCCAGCAACGAAAGCAAGTCATCATTAGTGAAAACATGGGACTACCTGACAGCATTCGACTGGAGGAGAGCCAACCCTCTACCTCCCATGATGTATGCCACCGCATTTCTGCTCGGCTACCATGTCTTCACGAATTACTTCTACGTGATTGATGACTGCCATGGGCAGTCGATGCTGCCAACGTTTGCCTACACTGGTGACCTGGTGTGCCTCAGTAGATATTACAGGCGAGGACGAGGCATTCAAATAGGTGACCTGGTCAGTTTCAAGATACCCATCAAAGATGAGTATGGCCTCAAAAGGGTGGTGGGAATGCCAGGTGACTTCGTACTGATGGATACACCTGGCAAGAGCGATGCAATGATCCAGGTAGGAAAGCCCAAATGCTCATTGCCATGATCAAGGTGATTTTAACTTGTGGTAGGTACCAGAAGGTCATTGCTGGGTGGCTGGTGACAATCTCGCGCATTCTCGCGACTCCAGACATTATGGACCGATCCCCCTGGCACTGATTCATGGCAAGGCCGTATTCAAATATCACTATCGTCACTGGATGCCCACTGGCTTTACGACATTCAATCGTGGCTTGAAACCTGCTGTGATCGAGGATGACATTGATTGAGTAACAATGGGGCACTCATTACACACGGCCGAGGCTTATACTTCGACGAATCATTTGTCCTTTTGGCGTACGAGATGCCATCATGGCCGCAAAGCCTGGCCAAAAGCGTCGCATCCAACCCCATTACAGAGCGAGCGGACACGCAGGAAGAATGGAGCTGAGTTCATGCTACGTCATTACGCAGGCGTGAACATACCTGCCGGGGTACAGGTAGGAGGTACACGCAGCTGAGTAGCCCAAGTGGTCCATCATGGCTGCTACCTCACACCAGGCTTCCGGATGGAATGCATCGAGCCTCCTACAGACGACTCGATCTCAAGTTCTCGAAGCTAGCCACTTGACTCATGGCCAAACCAATACTGATCATTGGCGCTGGCATCAGCGGCTTGACTGTGGCTCAAGCTCTGCGAAAAGAAGGTATACCTTTTCGAATCTTCGAGCGAGATCCGTCGCCAAGCTCCAAGAGCGCAGGATGGGGATTGACGCTGAATTGGGCGCTTCCGACGTTCCGAGCATTGCTGCCAGACGATGTAGTAGCAAGGCTACCAGAAACTTTCGTCGATGCCGAAGCTGTCAAAGTTGGGGAGAATGGAAGCTTTACGTTTTACGATCTCAGCACTGGAGAGGCGAAATGGAAGGTGCCTGCTTCTGAGAGAATTCGAGTGAGCCGCGAACGGCTGCGCCAACTATTGCTCACTGGTCTGGACGTGGAGTGGGACAAGACCATTGGGGAAATCACAAAAGAAGATGCTGACGTGACCGCACATTTCCTGGACGGCAAAATTGCGAAAGGAAGCTTCTTGGTTGCCTGCGACGGCGCTCGTTCAATCGTTCGAAGGTGGATGCACCCTGCAGCCTGGCACAATTACCAGCTACCAGTAAGATTCATCGGTACCAGTGCTGAGTTTTCGAAGTCTCAAATTCGCCACATACGTGAGCTCGATCCGTATTTTCTGCAAGGCTCAGATCCCCGTACAGATGCGTATCTGTGGTTCTCATTCCTCGACGCTCCCGGCGATCCTGGCTGCCCAGAGGTCAGAAATGGCGAAAAGATGTATCGCTGTCAAGTCTGCGTCTCATGGCCATATCGTCATGGTTTCTTTGGCAATGTCGAGCCAATCAGCACCCCACTTACAAGCATCGGACAGATCAGCTGGATCAAGGCCTTGTCTACTAACTGGGCAGAACCATTCAGGTCGGTCGTACAGAATGTACCAAATGATGCGGAGATTAAGGCGGTTGAGCTTACAGATTGGGTGCCTCGAAAGAGCTCCTGGGAGTTTGGTGATGGGAGAGTTGTTCTGTTAGGAGACGCGATGCATGCGATGGTCATGTATCGCGGAGAAGGCGCCAATCATGCAATCGTCGATGTTTCGGTGCTGCTGGAGGTGCTGAAGCCACTGTACGGCGATGGTGAGCTGGATGACGGGGAGACTGACCAGGCTTTTCGATTCGCAGTGGGCAGCTACGAAGATGAAGTTGTTTCCAGGGCCGAAACCGCAGTGTTGGCGTCAAGGCAAGCATGCCTGGATGCCCACGACTTTAGTCGACTGGACGACAGTAGCCCGCTGATACGCAAAAGGGTGATGAGGACGGATCTGGGGAAATTGACGAAGTAGTTGCGCCTGTCGCGTGGGTTGAAGGAAATCGCAACAACCGTGAAGAGACTGTGCATCTGAAAGCAAGGGCCTGCGGGCATACACATGTGATCGTGCCACAGTCCAGTCAATGCCAGGCTCTCGAGACGGAAAGAATGCAAATCAGGGCCCAATTCCTGCGATTGGAGGATGTATTAGCCGGATATGCGGATGCCAAACATATCTATGTACCTAGGAAGAAGTTGATATCAGTTCAGGATCAGGCCGCAAGGAGAACACAAGAACACGCTGTTTAATCTCTGACCATGTGAGTAGTTCTGTCTTTTGTACGAGGCTTGCTGCTCTCAGCGAAGGAGACATTGGCGTCTGAGCGTTCGTGAGTGGGTTTTGAACACATCGTTTAGCATTGAAGATCTATTCTGTGTCCTGGAGGATGGTGCAGAAGCTGGTTTCGCGTAGAAGCTCTGTGGCGGTCATGCATGTAGAAGAGACCTGCTGCAGGGACGTGGAGCGGTCCAGAGCCGCGTGCCCGCCTTGCTCGGCAAGCCATCTCCGCCACTTCTCCTCTCCAGCTTTTGGGGGTCACATCAAAGTCTGCCTGGTACATTCGCATTACCACTACAGATGTGCCATCGAGATCGGCATCTTCATCAAGCCAAATCACATCCAATGCTGGATCTGAACGAATACTGAGATTTTCACCTTGCGATCCAAGCGTTGTGTAAGGAAGCACGACCCCGACCCCCACTTGAGCACCCCAGGGTGTTGCAAAAGCTTGGGCGTCCAAGATGAACGAACACCCCGAGGCTCCTTCGCCGAAACGTCAGAGAGCAAGTCGAGCAGGTCAGGCCAAAAGATTCGAATGTGCGCATCCTGGCTGTGATAAAAGATACTCGTGAGCTCCAGTGATCAGTCCTTGCGGAGTGCTTAGATGCTAAGCATGTATCCATAGAAGAGCCGAGCACTTACACAGGCACGAGCTCAATCACAACCCTAAAGAAGTCTATCGTTGCGAGGTAGCAGGCTGTGGCCATTCTTTTGTACGACCTGATCTGTTCATCAGGCACAAGAATCGACACAATGAGACTGCATCCAGTCGAGCTCCTTCAGTAACGCCAGGCACTCCTACCGCTGCTGAAACCAAGATTGGATTTGAAGCTCCAATGCAAGAGCCTGTGAGCGCTTCGGAGTATGGCGCCAGTCGGCAGGATAGTCAAGAGTCTATTGAAGATGCGAGGCTAGCTGCCGCCACGAGTCTGAGCTCCTTGACAACGTGGGCTGCTGCGAACAGACCACCGCTGCCTACCCCAGATCCTACTTTGATGAGTACGGAGACACCTTCTGTAGCGGGCCTGACTGGAATACTGTCTCAAGCAGCTCCGTCGCCGCTTGCAGCACCCTCGATGAACACATGGAATTCGACAGTCGACACGGCTGCGCAGGCGAGCGACAACTTCGCAGCCTGGCTGTTCGAAAGTCCTGGCTCACAGTATGATGACTTTAACATAGCTAACATGCCATTCTTGGACTTCGGCCTGGAATACTCTCCAAAAGACGTCTGGAATCTCGAAGATTACGCATCGACGTCCGAGCCACCGGGGAGTGTCGCAAACCATGCGACTCCCAGTAGTCTTAGAGACAATCCTGCAGCAGGTACAACTACACGTGGTGTGTCAGAAGAGAGGCGAGCGGATGTTCTGCGCATATTGTCACACTTCCTGACGAAACAGCGCAATCGATTGTATGCCGCATCGGATCAAACGAGACTGCTATACAATCCCGACGCACAGAACTTTCCTAACCTTAGTGTTGGTGTTCTGGACAGGTTTGTCGCCAACTATTGGGCCAATGTGGACCAGCAAATGTCAGTTGTGCATCAACCAACGTTCTCACCCAACTCTTGCAACGTTCTCTTGCTCGTGACCATCATCATGCTGGGAGCGGCGGATATGGTGAAACAGAAACCGAAAGGCTTACTTGAGGACCATCAAGAGTTCTCGGAAGTCATCGCGACACAGTTGCGCTGGGAGATCTTCACGGATCCTGAAGCTCAGCCGCCTGTTCAGCTCTGGGCCGCGCAAGCACTTCTGTTGCTCGAATACTACGAGAAGCAGTGGTCATCTAGAAAATTGCACGAGCGTGCACATATCCATCACGCCAGCACTCTGACACTACTCCGTCGAGGTAGTCCTTTGATCGGACGATCAGATAGCGAAAGTCCCACCAGTGGAATGCCAACCAGATGTGCCAGTCCGACAGGCGAAGAGCTACGTGGGAAGCCGAGTGGAAGTTCGCTCGACTCATGGTGGGTGCATTGGGTCCGGAACGAATCATTCAACAGAGTCGTCTTTACGGCCTTTCAGATTGACACCCTTCATGCTTTAATGTACGGCCACGGGGCGGATATGGCACCGTACGAAATACGACTGCCGCTTCCTTGCGATGATTCGCTATGGAGAGCAGACAGCGCCGAGGAAGTGCATCGTTTGGATGCGAATCTGAAGATGTACGGGATACGCCCAATCAACTTTCTCGACGGACTGAAGCGCTGTCTTCACGCACACGACGTTCAGACTCATGCTCCGGCACGCATGCTCTTAATGGCAGGGCTGCTGTCTGTCGGATGGCATATGAGCCGCCGCGAAAAGCACCTGCAGTTCCTAGAGACTGTGCCATCAGTACGAGAGCAAGGGCGCTGGCGCTCCATGCTACTGCAAGCTTTCGGACATTGGAGGCAGAGCTTTGACGATGCGGTTGGCCCACGCAAGAGTCGAAGCAGTGCTGCGAAGACCACAGACGCCAACGCTCCGACTGTGTTGTTCCATCTTGCGCATCTCACGATGCATGCCGATATCATCGACATCCAGATCTTCTCCGGAACCAAACGACTCCTGGGCCGTAAGGTATCAGACAAGGATTTCCTGAACGTCTTCCAGCGAATGAAAGCGTGGCAGCCAACGCCAATAGCCCGACATGCGGTACTCCATTCCTTCAAGCTTTTGGCCGCTGTCATGATGAATCGACCTGGTAAGAATGGAGCGAATGAGGCTACCAACATGCAGCCTTTCATCAGCTACAGCTCTCGCAATGATCCCATGATGTATCGACCATGGGGCGTGTATCTTGCATCACTGGTCATCTGGGCATACCAACGAGCGTCGAGCCTGCATCTTTCTGGTCCTTACACGCAACAACATTTGATCGAAGGACAAGATGAGCGAGAGCTTTGCTGTCGCTATTTGACTGCCTTCTCGAATATCGACGATCCGGCACGAGTGCTTGCGATGCTCTCTGTTTCTGGATGTGCGGCGATCCTCAGTGTGGTGTCGCAAGACTTGGCGAATGGAGAACCGGAACTTTTCGAGGAAGCGGCGAAGAGGTTGCAGAGCTGTCGTGAAACCTTGTTGACGGGTACTTCGGGGCGGTAAAAATTTGTACAGCATCGAGTTCGAGTCGCATAATGGTCGGAAGCCATGTACAGAAAGAATCGCGTCGCGCGGGCGCACGAGCTTTTCAGGCGTGTACAAAGATCTGTCTGGTTTGCTGGGGTAGCGAGCTACGCGTCGACTAAGCCGTCAATTCTTCTCAGACATGTGCTGTAGCCTACTCGCGCTGCACGCGGAGCCAGAATTGTCCACAGTCGGTCATAATGGCGTCAAGCTATGTTCTTACGCATTGTCCTCTCCCTCTTTCTCCAATTCCCAGTCTGTGTGACCAAGCTCTTGATGAAATATTGAGGAAACCTGTCAGACGACCGACAGTACCCACCTACAAGAGCCGGCCGAAGCCAGACGCTCGAGCAGGGCGAGATCATTGCCATTAACCCGAAGGCTAACACATTGGCTTCACTCTTGGGCGCCGCGGTTCGACTCATCAGCCAGGTTGGAGTCTGTAGC